>JARHVA010010401.1:0-172500 GCA_037957365.1 Torreya grandis | reverse complement strand
ACTTATGCAATTAGCTAGTTTGTGAGATTATGTGAGCCAATATTGTCTTATATTGATCTAGTGTTGGTTTTAAGCATATGTGTGCCTCATTTAAATTTAGTGCGTCACCTTTTTAGTTTTAATAGTAACCCTATCCACCCTTTCTAACCCTTCTCAAAGTATTATTAGTAGTCTATGTGATACATCAAGAGGAAGCTAGCCTTCGCTAGAGGTTCAACCTCACCATAGGATACCCATAGCTTGAGGTTGTTCCTATTGTGTGTCTTAGTTGGAGGGATCATGAAGAACCCCCTCCAAGGGTGAAACTAATACCATAATAATTTATGGCATACCCAATGGGACCCACCAATTTCAAATAATATTGATCAAGTTTGACTTTTGTTTTATCAATTTACAGTAGTTATAGCTTTTATGCAATAGTATCTAGTGACTCTGAGCAACACTAAATATTCTGGTGTAGAGTAGTAGCTATCTTTCATTCTAAAGGTGACTAAAATATTAGCTTTTAGAGGTATTCCTTTTGATTTTTTTAAATTACCTTTAAACTTAGTAAAATGGTTAATATTTGCTAATACACATCCATGTAAAGGGATATTTCCTCCTAAGTAAATTTCAAGGTCTACTTCTACAAGGTCTTTTTTAGCTCCTTTCACTACCATGGAAGCCCTTAAATCTTTCCCTTTTGTGGCTTTGAATGGCCAGTGTCATTTGGACCTCCAATATTTTGATCCCATTCTAGTAGCAACTCTTAAAAGTGTCCCTTATTTCATAGGAGACCAGTCTACAACCCCTTTTGAGCACTTTAGGGACATAGCCAATTTTTTCAATATTCATGACATAACTGAAGAAAATGTGGCAATTAGGCTATTGGCCATCTCTGTCAAGGGTAAATTTTTGGACTAGTATAGAAATTTTATTTCAAACTCCATCACATCATAGGATCAATTAGGTGAGGCCTTGTGTAAAATATTTGAAGAAAAAAGTGACCATTTATCACTTCCAGAATAGTTACCACAATCAAGAGGGCTCCTTGTGAGGTTATACAATATTTAAAAAATATGTTTCAAAAGACATGGGACATGATTCCAATCTCTATTAGGCATACTCTAAACTTTGATTTCCTTTATTGTTTGAAATATCTTAACAATGATATTGTAGTAATGTTTTAGTCCATGGGAGGAAACACATTACCAAATTCTTATGAGGTGGTAATTAGAGTAAAAAATTATCTTATTCAAGATAGAAATATTACACCTAGAGCAATAATGCCTTTAGTCCCTACAATTCAACCACCTCTTATCATCATTCCTCCCCCTGTTTCCATTCATCCTATGCCAACAATTACAGCCATACCTACATCAAAGTAAGAGAAAGCTTCAAATAGTTAATCTAGTGATTCCCAAGAGAACAATACTTTCCAAGAGCTTAAGATAATTTTGGAAATTATTTGGAGAATGTGAAGAGGAAAAAATACCAATTGAATAGACCTTATCAAGATGAGTATTATCCTCAATAATATTCTTATCAAGCAAGTAGGCCACCCTACAAAGGACAAAGCCAAGGATAGGGGAATCCTAATTATGTTAGAAAAATCGTTATTGTCCAAATGCTACAAGAACTTCCAACACTTTGGTACCTACTAATAATAACATTGCCAAATAAATATAGTGTATTATGCCTTAGAATCAACAATGGAATCAAAGCATTGGCTATGGATACAAGTAAGCCCTCATGGTTCAAAATACAAAAGTACCTAGGATGACAAAATTAGAAGATCCTCCAAAAGGCTAAAGGCCTAATGAAGAACCAAGATATTTGGGTGATAAAATGGTTAATTATGAGAAAGAATAATGTTATGCATCTAATTAGAAGGCTAGTTATATCCAAGTGTACATCCCCATGGTATCTAATACAAGATTCAAAATAAGGAATATGGATAGTAACCAGGAAGCAGTCAAAGAGATCACTACCATTAATCCTTTACTATCAAATACAAAAGAACCTAATACTACTCCAAAATATCCAATAGCTCCAAAGAACCAAAATCAAGGGAATGCCTTTTTACCACAAAACTCATAAGTTCAAGGTACAGTTGTAGCTCCTAAAGCACAAGCAAAAGTTGGTTTGCCCATCAATATTGTTGAACAAATGAAGAAATATAATGTGAGTGTGATAATTTGTGACATTATTTATATGATTCATTAGGTATATATCCTTCAAGAAATATTGTAAAACATCGGTGTTGTAGACAAGCCACTAAGGAAAATATAGTTCTCAAAAATGCAACCAAAAGGCCTAATGAATGGTAATAAAATAAGATGGTCAAACCCCCTCCCTTATACATTTTTATGATCATTGGTGACTCCTTGGTGTGTAAATTCATGGTAGATATTAGATCAAGTACTTAAATGATGCCAAAGTCAATAATAGATCAGCTTGGTTTGAAGTATGAAACCTAATCTAAGGGAGTTTTGTAGCTTGATAGATCCTCCACCAAAATAGTTGTCATTATCAAAGGTCTCAACTTGACCCTACATGCTTGTCTTAGTGTTTAAGTGGCTCAAGATGTGTTTATTATTGATATGACTCCTCATTTTTCTCTATTCTTATCTATACATTTTAGATCAAAAATTAGGGGTTATCTAACAGCAAATTAGTCCTACATGGCTTTCAGAACAAGGTATGGGACCAAGGTGTCTATCAAAGATGAGTATATTTCATAATTTCACATTGAGCCATATGGACCTAATAGCTTAAATAGAAATTATACTATCCTAAATGAAGATGAACACCTTTTTCATCAAGAACTAAACACTCATCCTAGATAGATACCTAATATGTTATTGGATGGGTTATGGAGTGATATTAGTTAATTGACCCTTTGAAAGGTGTTGAGGAAAGAGACATTGGATTCTATTACTTTCATGAAGAAAATCAATCCATTCCATCCCAAACGAATCCACAAGAAGATGTTGCTAGTTTGTGGAAATTATTCTTTAATGGCTCAAAGAGTAAACATGGGTAGGTGTAGGTGCAATCTTATTTTCCCCCTCTAATGATAAATATTTCTCTTATTATAGGTTATAATTCAGTTACTCTTATAATCTAGTTGAGTATGAAGGTCTTATCCATGGACTTCAATGGGCTAGTAAGGGAGGAATCAAGTAGTTACAAGTATATGATGATAATGAGTTACTAGTGAATTAGGTCAAAGGCCAAAATATCACAAAGAACCCCTTGATAAAATCCTAATAACATAAAGTGTGGGATATATTTGAGGACTTTGAAGCCTTCAACATTAAATTAGTGCCAAGTAACTAAAATCAACATGCTAATAGGTTAGTAGTTGTGGGAGCTCAAAATGACCTCCCAAATGAATTAAAAAATTCCAAAGTGTAGTCACATGTTAAAGTAGTAGTAATACCATCAGCTCTAGACAATGAGGCTCATTAGTAGTTATTTGATAGTGAAAAGTAGATTATTTATTTCTTACAATAAGAAAAATAGTTTTCATCATTGAACCAAGATAAGTTTTAATATTAGTATGAGGATCAAATTGTTTAGCTAAGGTCTAAAAAACATCCTAAATAGCTTGTCACCCTTAAAGGTTTTTTCAATGAGGAAGATCATATGAAGAAATCTAAGGTAGTAATGTCAACTAATGAAGATAAATATGAAAGATTTATAATCCTTAAAGATAAGCTACTCAAGCTTGGAAAGGTAAGCACTAAGAATGAGAGGCATAATTTCATTGAGATTTGTAAAGAATATGTAGACATCTTTGCTTGGGAATACAGTGATATGAGAGGATTTGATCCCAAGATAGCCCAACACACTATAGAATTAGAGGCTAATGCCAGACCTATTAGGCAAAAGTAAAGACCCATCAACCCCAAAATTTAAGACCTTATTAGGAAAGAATTAACTAAATTTATTGATTATAAGATCATCTTTCACATCAAGCACTCCTCGTGGGTAGCCAACTTAGTACCTGTAAGGAAGAATAAGGGCAAGATCAGATTATGTGTTGATTTTAAGGATCTAAATAGGGTCTCTTTTAAATATCATTACCCCTTACCATCCATAGATCAACTATTTAAGATAGTTACTAGTTCATAACACTTCTCTCTTTTGGATGGGTAGTCAAGATACAACCAAGTGCTGATAAGAAAGGAAGACCAATATAAGACTACCTTCACCATAAAGTGGGGCATATATGATTATTGAAAGATACTTTTTGTATTGTAAAATTATATTCCAACTTTTCAAAGAGACATGGACATGGATTTCTAAGGCTCATTAAATTAGATGGTGGTAGTCTACTTGGATGACATCATAGTTTTCTCTAAGAAGACTAGCGAGCACTTAGATCACCTGAGATTGATCTTTGGAAGATGTAGAGAATATGGTATCTCTTTTAATCCCAATAAATGTGTGTTTATTTTTCATGAAGGAAAACTATTGGGACATATTATCTCAAAGTAAGGATTAGATATTAACCCTGATAGACTAAGTGTTATATTAGAATTATCCTTACCCAAGTATAAAAGGGACTTTAGAGTTTCCTTTGGAAAATAGACTTTGTGAGAATATTTATACCTAGTTTTTCAAAATTGGTCAAACCCATCACTACCATGATAAATAAGAACCAAGTGTTCATTTAGTCTAATGAAGGTAAAAAATCATTTGAGGATATCAAGTAGGTCATTACCTAAGAACCCTCACTAATGAATCATGATTTCTCAAGGTATTTCATATTATATAACCTTACCAATGTTGACAATATATCAACTTTGTTGATTTAGAAGAATAGTGAAGGACTTGAGTAACCAATTACATTTTTTAGTCAAGGGCTTGAAGGATATGAGGAAAGGTATAATTTTCTAGAAAATAAAGTTATTGAAACTTTGAGAAGCCTCAAGAAGTTTAAACCAATGTTATCCAACAACAAAATATATCTGATGGTTTCTCATCTTGGAGTGAGGGACTTACTTGTTAAAAAGGACTTAAATGAGAAGAGGGCTGGATAGATTACTAAGGTCATGGAGTATGAAGTGGATATCAAGGTCACTAAGCTAGTGAGAGGTAAAGGATTATGTGATCATATGATGGATGACCTTTAGTAAGATAAATAATTTGTTTTAGTAACATAAGAAAACTCACAAATAGATGCACCTCTACCTTAAACTAGCTAGTTATAGGATATGACACATTATTTACTAACTGGTGAATGCCCTCAAGGTATGGATAGGCCAAAGAGAAGGTATTTTAGAATTTAGGCCATACCTTATGCACTAGTTAATGGGGCTATATATAAAAAATTCCTCAATAGAGTGCTTCTTAGGTGCATTGATGATAATCAAGTGATAAATCTCCTATAACAATTTCATGATCGGCCTATAGGAAGCCATTTTGCTCCAAGGACTACATAATAAAAGTGACGAGAGTAGGTTATTATTGGAAAAACCTTTTCAAGGATGTGTATGAATGTGTTATGAAGTTTCAAAAATTTTATTTATTTTTATATAAGTAAAGTTTGGCATCACTTCCTCTCAACCTAATCTAGGTAGAACAATCTTTCATACAATGGGGTTTAGACTTAATAAGAATGATCAATCCACCTTATAGTGGAGGAAACAAGTGGGTGCTCACTACTACTTACTACTTTACTAGGTAGGTGGAAGAAATTTCCCTTAAATAATCTAATGAAATAATAGTATTAGACTTTAATGATAACATAATGACCAGGTTTGGTGTACCAACCATAATAATTTTATATAATGCCTTAACATTTTTTGGCAAGAGGACAAGTGAATTGGCACTTTATCTAGGCATCTACCTTAATACATCTACAAATTACTACCATCAAGGAAATGGACTATAAAATTCCACAAACAAGAACTTGATAAGGATTATCAAGATGACTATGGAAGAGAATCAAAGAGTGTGGCACATAAAGTTGAGGATGACCTTATGGGCTACTAGATTAACTCTAAAAGTTTCCATTGGGAACTCACCATTATCCTTGTATATGGGAGGGAATCCAAATTTCCCATCTCTTGTAAGTTACTAGCCATAGATTTATCCCATCAATTGGAGTTAAAGGAAAGTGAACCTATGAGTGTGAGGATGGCAGAGCTCATAGAGCTTGAAAAAACTAGGGAGCTTACAATGAAGATTCTAGAGTCACATAAGCTCAAGTCAAAAAATCCTTTGACAAGAGATCCATAAAAAGGGATTTATAATAAGGGGATCTATTTCTCAATTGGAATTTAAATAAGGCCAAACCAAGCAACCATACCAAGTTTGATATACTATGGAGTGGCCCTTCTTTGATTTATGGATGCAAACAACATAATAATTTTTAGGTTACCTAACTGGATGGAGAGTTATTACCCATCCAAATAAACGACATTCATTTCAAGCTTTGATATTAGAATATTTTCTATCCATTGTATATATTACAATATATTTTCATGTTTTCATTTATGTTCCTTGTGCACATTTATTTTCAATTGTGTGTTTTCCTTCCCTAAGTGCCTTGGGCATAGTGTTTGTTTTGTTCTTGGTGTCCTTGTTGCTTCAAGAAGAGAGGTTTTGAAAAAGGGAAAACATTGTATTAATTTTATATCAGATATGAGAGAATACCCAAGACTCCATGCCCAATGGATAGGTTAAGGTTACTAATATATTGCATAACAAGCATGCAATCCTAGGAGGTCACTAGAAATGTTGGATAAAATTGGTCCACATAAGAAACTTTAATTGAATATAGTCTAAAGAAACTAAGTAGAGCTCTAGTTGATGAATGATCCAATGTTTAAAAGAGTATATAGACTTTATGGTAAGATCACAAGTCACTCACAAAGCTTTTAAAACACTTTAAGTAATCTTAAAGTGTGAATCTGATGATTTTCATGGAGCTAAACCATCATGGTATGTCATGTAAGAATAAATAGGTTAGTCTAGTCACAAATTTGATAAGTGTATTTATGAGGATTTTCAAAGTCTAATGGATACATGGAGATTATGTATTTAGTTCCAATAATGTCCCCTAAAAATTTTGTATCTTGATGAGTTGTCTATCTCAAGACATAAGCCTTCAAATTTGAACTAGTAGAGTGAGATGTGCATAGGGATGTCAAGTTAAAACCATAGGAGATAGTCACTTGAATTCAAAAGATTCAAAGGATATTGAGAATAAACACAAGGATAATAAGTGTTAAAATTAAACTTGATTGAATCAAACATTAATGGAATATGGGTGATAGCTCGAGTTAATAGGCCCAAACATATCTATGATACACTTTTAATCATGTAGTTAGAGATCAAAAATGAGCTTGAAGTAAAAGGTAAATAGATCATAAGATTTAAATAATCAATGAAAAGTGTCATGATCATGGTGACATACTAGATCCATAGTGAACATTTTATCAAGTAGAAGGAAGATCAATGACATGTGTTCAACCATGCAAACTAGATCAATGATGTGCATGAGGTCAAAAGGTCAATGATATAGATTGCACATGAGGCCACCACATGGTAAAATTTAATTAACCAAATGAAATTGAAAATAAGATCTTGAGGATAAATTTAGGGTTTCCAAATGGTGTGATCTAAAAAGTAGATCGTAGATCAATGGCAATGATGAAGGTCAAAGTTAGAAGACTTTTGAGGAAATCAACATAGTAGAGTTGATCAAGTCACAGAAAGCACATAGTAAGGACACATGTCCAAACCAATAAATAGTCATATTTTTAAATTTTATAAATAATGTGGCAAGGATTCAACTTAGGCAGACATGTTAGATCAAAGGATATTATGAACCTAGGAAAGTAAATGCATAAAATCAAGATCCAAATATGATCCAAATTGAGCCAAAATAGATATTTCAAAAGCCTATCATTAGATATTAGTTTCAACCTCTATTTTAAAGATTTAGAACCTATTATCCCCATTCCCTAAGGAAAATAATATGTCTATTTAGGCCTAATAGAGATCAAAGGTGGGCTACTAGTTGTATAAAATATCAAGGGGTGGGCTTTTCACTGATATGATGACTATAGGAAAACTAATAAATTGGATTGCTTTTCATCTATAGCAAACCTATGTTCAGGGTTGGAGTAAGGGTATATATAAATGGATTATGGAGGATTATCTAATTTTTTTAGATATTCATATCCTCAAAAAAGAGGTACCTAAAATTTCTTAAAGCAGACATACTCATGGCTCTATCAGGTCCATAGATATGAATAATTTGTCCTTATAAAGAAAATAAGTAGAGGGCAGTCTAGAATTTTAAAAGGAGAGATTTGGTGGTTGAAAATTGTAGGTGGAACATTCAATTATTTTCGAAGCCTTAAGGGTATTTATTCCTTAGAAGGACCATGACTCATCTTCTTTAAAATATATTCTTTTCTTCTAGTGTATTTCTCAACCAATGAGAGGGTTCAGAGGCTTTTGGGATAAATAAAGGTTAATTTCTTGATAGAGGAATAGTCTTGATTTGATAAAAATGTGGTTGAAAATTCATTGAAGGGTGGTGGTATCTCATTTATTGATTTGGATTGTGTGCTTCTCCTCTCTCTTCCCTTTTTCTCCTATATCTCCTATTTTTCTCCCTCATTGTTCACTCTCTAATTTTGGACTCTCATAAGGACTCTCTAATTTTGAAGAGTAAAAAACTCTCATTTGATAAGGATAAACCCTATCAAATAATTTAAGAACTACCTCTTGATTTAATAAATACTTTATTTACCAATCTATCCCCCTTTGAATTATGATTATAAAAGCTTTGCATGATGGCATTGTAAAGGATAATCTTCCCTATCCATTGTCCTTCTTGATTTCCTATTTTAGGGTGTTTTCAAGTTAATTGTAGGTATACACTTGTGTTATTTATACCATTAATGGATTCTTGGTGTGAATTTAAGAATTCATCTTTGCTCCTTTGATTTATTTGTGAGCCTAATTCATGAAATACTTATGAAATTATCTAGTTTGTGAGATTGTGTGAGCCAATATTGTCCTATGTTGATCTAGTGTTCATTTCAAGCATATGTGAGCGTCATTTAAATTTTTTTCATCACCTTTTTATTTTTTTTAGTAACCCTATCCCCCATTTATAATCATTTTCCAAGTATTAGTATTAGTCTATGTTATCCATTAAGAGGAAGTTGCCCTTCTCTAGAGGTTCAATCTCACCACATGATACCCACAGCCTGAGGTTATTCCCATTGTGTGTCTTAGTTGGAGGAAGCATTAAAAACCCCTCCAAGGGTGAAAAATAACCCTAAAATATATCCTTTGTCTATATAAAATTCATGATAATATTTGATTTCAATGGTTCATTAGTTTATTCCTTTGTCTCCTCCTTTGTCTAGGATTGCTCATCTTGTTCAGTGTCTTTCCACCTTGCTCTGTTCTGATTGCATCCACCCTTGTATGAGAGGGTGATATTGTATCATCTGATCAATCCTCATGGACATTTAATCATTCTTAATTATTATATAAACTTTATAATCATCTTTAGTATTTATAAATAATAAATCATTCTCATATTCCTTATGTCCATAGTTTTATTTGAATTATCTATGAAACTTATGTATTTTATAAATAATTAACCTCTTGGGGTCCAAGAATATTAACTCAAATATTCTAAACTTGAAATAACCTTTGTGTCTCGAGGTTTTGGATAATTTTTCCCAATTTTGGAAATGTTCCCTCCCAATATTAAGAGGTGGCTTATGATATATGGATAATATAGACATTCTCAAATTCTAATTCATGTTATTAAAAAGGTGTTAAGCTATCTCTTACTCAACAAATTTGTCAAGCACATGCCTAGGAAATATAAATGGCCATTCATTTTACCTTCAACCCTTATGACTTTATGGTATATATAAAACTAGTAGTCATACTATGACTTGAGTGATCTATTGATCTATGTTGATATTATTGGCATTAAGTGACCATTTATTTCCTTATAAACCATGGGATAGAATTAATTTTTTATCTTTTACATGTGATCCCTATGTTTTTAGATTTGAATATGATGAAATCAATCACAAATCCTTTTTGATACTTTTGTATCCTAGGGAGGGGTCCTAATAGAGATGATGGTGACACATATCACATCCACTAGATATTAAAGCATGTAGAAGTTGTTATCTACTTAGTCATGCATGAACGTTTATATTTTTAAATTATAAATTGTGATTTCCCCTAATGAGGGAATGACTTTGCCTTCTAAAATTATATATGTTAAATTGACCCAAATCTCATTAACATGAGTTATAGATGGATTTTTATGTAACCTATTTAATAGTGTCATAGAAATTCTGATACCAAGCCTTAACTAGGAAATTGGGACCCTATTATTCATATAAAAATTGTTGGGATTTTGGGCCCATCCAATTAAGGTAGCCTTAACACTATTATATTTGAATAAGTCACTAAATATTTTTTGATTATAAGGTATGTCTTGTTTTGGTAGTCTACAAATATTTTCAAAGGCTAAGCCAATCACATATGCTACTAATTTTGTATTTTTATTATTATGAAAATATCTTCTATGCATGTACCTAATATAAATAGATTTCAAACTAAATCAACACAAGGAAATACGTCAGGTTTGGTCATGACTTTGTGAATTCTAGAAACTTTAATTGAAAGCAAATCACTTATATATTCCCTTTCCTCAAGAGGTAAGTTATTCTCATCTCTATATTGTCAAACAACCTTTACTTTTTCTTAACTGGTTGAATAGCTATTGAATATATTGTTTAACATGTCCTGATTGAATTTCATGTCTTTAAACTCTTTGCTAGTTTTAAAGTTAAGCACTAAGGGGGTTGGCTAATGGTTCTTGGAATCCATTGTTGAATGAATTAAGGTTTGTTCTTGGAATCAAATTTTAGGTATTTATATAAATATGAAGCTATGGATAATATTTCATAGATTATCAATTAGCACACACAATTCAATTTAAATTTCAAACATAACATATAGCCCATTTTATTGTTTTTTGAATTCATTGATTGAATCCTCCATGCATGAGAATTAATTATATAGAAACAATATCAGTTACCCATCCATTTTAATTTTTAATTTAATTTTATGATATAAAATTTCATTGGTTTATTTTACATGTGGTACTTTATTTTTTTCTTTGGTTTTTGACTCATCCATTTAGGCTTTGATGTGTTAATTTGTCTTTACAATTTTTTCTATGTCATTGAGTCACAATTTTTTTTACAGTTGACTATGTCACTATATGACATGTGATGCCTTTTTTGTTTATCCCTTGATTTATACTTATCATTATATCCTTGGGTTTTTTCTATGTATATAATATTAATATGATGACATGTAGCATGATACAAAATAAATGACTGTCATGAAAGGATACAAAAGGAACAACCAATAAATTACACTTTGTAACTATTGGTACAAAAGATGCCACATGGTAATCTATCATTGTGTCACTTTATTTTTATATCTAATCCCTATTATTTTATATATTGACCTCTATGTAGTAGGATGTTCTCACTTATCAAAATCTCACTAAGGCATTTGGTAGCTTCATCGCTTGTATTTGTGACTTATCTTTCTACATCAAATCTTGTGATCATAAAAAAATTTAAAGACATGGAGCAAATTTAATTACTCAAGTTATCATTAGTTTTTATAATTCAAGATTCTATAATAAGAGATCTGATGCAGTGATATGAATACACATGGGTAAGTATAATGTAATTAGTTGCTTACAAGATTTATTAACTAGATATTATACTGAATAAAAATAATGCACTAAGATGTGGACACTTGGTAGGATCTCTCTTAGACAACATGCTAAAATAAAAAAATTATGAAGTCATACAAAGTTTTGAATATCTTTTTTGTTTGAATGAGAAAGTGACACTTATCTATAAATTTTTAAAACTTGATAATCTTGACAATTCAATAGTTAGGTCAATTAGTCAAATAAATTTATATAATCTCTAAACTAAATTTTACTATATTTTAAATCTAAACTTTGTGGAATAATAATAAAAAAGATTGGAGATAAACTTAATCTTAAATGATTTTGCTAGTTCCAAAGATAATTCATGTCTTGATAAGGACTATAAAGTTTTAGATTGCATGGGTCCCTATTTGAATTTAACTTTGGAAATGGGGTGTGTTGATCATAACACATTATATTATTTATTTATCTCATATAGATGCACATATTAAAATTAATTCTCTCTCTCTCTAGATCCTAATGATACAAATGAATTTATTAATTCTCTCCCTATTCTTTTAGGTTGGAAACATGAAAATGATAATACTATTCAACTTAGGTTAGATTCATGTTATTATCCTATTATTCCAATTCAATAAACACAACAAATAATCTTTGCCAAAGGTTTCTTATTAAAATAATTTCCCAAACCAAGAAATAATGATTCTCCTAATTACACATGTTAGTTATGCTAATGTTATTTTCTCATATGGTAATGATGTATATAAACTACAAAGTGACATCACATATTCTATTATTTTCTCCTTTGGATTCAAAATTGAAAGTGAAACTTACATTCTTTCTTCATATGATGATTTTTATGACAAAATAGAAAATGTTACTTTTTCACTCTCTTTGACATTTATTTCTCAAAATCATGTTCAACACTAGATGAAGGTAATGAAAGTATATATTGTATTCCTCTCCCATGTAATCAAAATTCATCTAGTCAACCTCTTTCCCATGATACTTATATCAACCTTAGTGACATCTAAACTACTATAATTTCCTCACTTGAATCATCATGTAATATAAATGTTCCTTTGCCCAAAGTTTTTCAATCATGTAACAATCCTACCTAAGAATGTAATAATATTATAAATATTCTATAATTCCTATGTTTCATATGGATGGTAAATTAAAACCTATAAGTTCATCTTCAAATCTCTCAAACCATTATTCATAATAGGAGATATTAATAATCAAGTGGAGATTATTAGGTTATAATTAATTTCACATGATGCTAATCTTAGTGATAACATTCTAGAGGATCAACCCCTTACATGAGATGTTTTTGACCATCCTTATCCTACCAATTTTTTTATGCTTGTGTTACCTTCATTTTATGGTCAAGTAGACCCTTTACAAATCACTAGAAACAATACATACATTCCTTTAATAATTAGGATAAAATTAATTATTATTATTAAATGCCTTCCATATAAATCTAACACAATATGTTATTGATTGGCTATGTATTCTTCCAAATGGTTCCTTGTAAATTTTACAAAAAGTTGAAGACGTGTTTTTACCCAATTTTCATAATCATAAACTACCTAGGTTACCATTGGAAAATTTGTGATGCTTAAAATAATATGATGATGAAACAACCCCAAAAAAATTTGGAATTGTATATTAGAGTATGGTTTGGTTGCATATTGGAACCAATTACCTTGTTTGTTGATGCAAGAGATAAAAATTTAGCACATTCATGTACATATAAATGGAGTCAAAAGAGGTGAATTGAGGTAATTAGCTAGAGGTAACTACATATAAAAGGTTCTATGGGGAAGTGTGTTACCTTTATATATGTTTTATGGGGTTAAGGGAATATCAGTGTATGTATACATGGATAAGACCTGATTTCATTATCTAGCACTCGTACTTCCACATAGGACAATTTCTATGTATTTTACCTTAGGTAAATACTTCACTCTCCTTAGTGGGTTTTAGTCCTACTCAAGGATGGTTAATTTCAAGTTTATTCTAACCAAGAAGGATAACTCTAACATACTAAGTTAACATTTGGGTTTAAATAGGTTTATGCTAAAAGTATAAGTTTATAACCTCATAATTAAACATTATTTCATAAAATTAATCATAATCAACAACTAGAAATAAATTCAACACATGCAGATTTATAATCAATCATGCAACATAAACATTATTATATAGAGAGAAGAGTAGATTTAGTCTCAAGTTTTCACAGTTTTATCACTTGAGGTCCCTTTAAAGACACCACACCATTATTTTAATAGCTCATATAACATACATTTATCAAACATGGATGCCAATATTTAGAATAACAATCAATGATATAGTTATGATTATTATCATCATTCATCAAATAAACTTTAGGTAGTTTAAAAATAAATCCATAAATGACATTATATTGGCATATCCAATGCAACATTATAAGATAAGACAGATTAAGTCATAATTCATCTAAGGTATTTAATTAATTAGTCCTTAATTATCTAATCATTTTGAGAGAAATAATCTATGTATTAATCCAATAGTTAAGTCATTCTTAGGTAACTATATAATAAAAGAGTTATTTTTTTTCAACAATGTTTCCATAATTATATAAGTAAATGCATACATAATGAACCATCACATTCTATAATTAATATCACATTTAGAAGAGAGCAGTAAGATATTCAAATATAACATAATGCAACACAACCACATGTAACTAGAATTTAGTCAAGTTTTAAGTTGAGTGGAACTTAAATAAAATGTTCCACTTAATGAAATTTTAAAAATTTATGTTTCGTCAATCCATGGGAAACAAGGAAAGCATATTAATCTATCAGAAAGGGAAGTGAAATCACATGCATTCCAAGGAATAGAAATCAAATAACATGCATGTTTTAGTCATATGTTTATGCAATAGTAAATGGAGCAGAAAATAACATTGAGCGTGCTCATATAATTTAATTGAGTGTAGGTACAACCTTATATTCAAAATAATCCATTTAAGACCTTTTAAATTCATTTCATTTTATAAGTAACATATGAGAAAAATACTATGCATGATTATGAAACATCTTGAATAAGTAAAGGAAATAGATTAACTTACAATTCATTTAAAATTAAATTCAATAACAAAAGTAATAATTTTCATATCTGATATATGTATCATACATACCTTTATACATAACTAGGTATGTCTAAAATGAGTTTTAGCAATTATGATTTTTTTTATGTTATGCATACACCAGCCACTAATAGTATTGAATAGTTTATGCATAGCTAGAAACAACTAAGAAACCCATATACCATGCATTTATATAATTGGATTCACAATATATAATGTGATAAATCAAATATAACTATTAAGCTAGTTTACATGCTTAAATTAAGTCTATGAATTTATTAATAATATAAACATAATATGGATCTAATTGTCGATATAATCTACCCAAAATATTATTCTTGTAATAAAATATAAATCTCAATATCCTTATCAATTATACACAATATGATTTTAATAATCTTAATGGTCTAATTAAATCCTATTTAGGATAACATCAAATAGATATAATTTTAATATCTAAATAATTTAATTAAACCAAAGAATCAATATCATAATAATTAATTTTGGTTAACAATATACAAAATCCCATTTTAAATCAATTATAAATTACTATTGGAAGAGTAATTCTAAAAATAGTATTAATAGAATGATCTATTGATATGAAAATAGTTAAAATAACCTTATGTACATGAAATGAATCACCTTCAATAGCATCTCAATTATCCTCTCACCCTTCCAAGCAATATTCAACTTCTCATTTATTTTTTGTATCGACACAGGTTAGTAATAACATTAATAACCATTAATTAATCAAGATTGCATACTATCTAACTCAAATGTCATCTCTATAATTGACTAAGTAAATAAAACACAATTAATGGAATTAAATTATTCCCAACTTACTTACCACATATGAGAAATCATTAAATCATGGAGCAGAAAGTGAATGAACTAGATAAGCCATCCCAACCAGCCCTAGGAACCCAACCATCGATGGCCCTTACCACCCCAAAAAACAACATGATAGTGGTTACATTAATCATGGATGTGAAGGGAATTGTAAGCAATTAGATTTATAAACTAGAAAACATCTTGACATTAAAAATTATAAAGAAGAAAATGATTCTATTTCAAAGTGAGATGGGAATAATTAATCTATATGAGATATAGATCAAAAAAATGGATGACTAGTGTGGCTACCAAATGATATAGGATTGATTAACAACTAATCTTTTCTATAGTTTTTGAGTTAACCACCTTGGATCCCCATACAATTTTATGGTCAACAATAACCATCCTAATTGTCAATTTATACCAGGTATACAATATACCAATTATTTTAATCATTCAGGTCTAATATAGGAATGGTGACCAACTAACCATACAAACATATAAAACCCATAACCAAATTATGAATAATATAAACATCCAAATAAGTCACTTATTTCAAATATAAAAATTCAAACTAGAAATTAATACAACACTTTCAATATTTACAAGTTTAACACAACCCAAGAAATCTATAAATGCAAATGAAACTCCTTCAAACTTCTTTGATGCCATATCAAACCCATTAGAAAACAACAACCAACATAATCATGCCATCAAAATTTAGCAATAGGTTTAATTAAAATAACTAGCCAATCATATCTAAATATTTAAAATGTAGACAAAATTTAACACCAAATCTTATACAACTTATGCCCTTAATAATCATAGCATAGTGATATAGAATGTAGTTAAAGATATCAAAAACCCAGTCAAACTTAAAGGCCATGACACCTAAATACATATACACAGTCATAATATAACATAATTCCCAATTGACTTTACCTTAAAGTATCGTGTCATGATTATATACCATGCAGTCAAAGACACAACATGAAAAACCCAAATTAAAATCAAGATAATGCAACGTGGCATTAGACAATATAACACAAGCATATAATATCAACATTTTACAAAATATTCATAGTAAATATAACCATGAATCCTTTAACATATTCATTAACTTAACAATCAAACAAAAAATACATTCTAGAATAACCCTACTAAATAACACTTCAAAAATCTGAAAATGATCAACATAGTAATATTAAAAGTGAAGTAGCCTAAAATGAATATACAGTCAAATATACCATGGCCAAGAGGTGTATAACTATCTTTTAAAAATAGTAAGTGGTTTGAGTGAAACAAGAATCAAGATAGTTGCATTTCATAAGGAACTCAAAATCATCATGCATATATAAAAGCTTCAAGTCCAAACTCATGCCAAAATCCATAATGGAAAACACACTCATTACTAAGAAAACCAAATTGACCATCGACATATTTACATGTAGCTAAGAAGGGAAACATCATTTTTGATAAAACCAAAAACCCCCATCAAGAAGCTAACTCCATTATTCCACATAACAATATACATGGACAAATTTAACTGACCATGTCCATATAGCCATTGCAAACAAACACAACATTCTATATCTATGCAAAAAGAAGCCTTGAAACCCTCACAAATAGGTTGATGGAATAACCATAGAGACTTACATAGACAACAAAGTAGGAAATATTCCAACCATACATTTTTATCATAAAATAAACAATCCTTATAAGACAACAAAAGTTTACAAACCCATGATTTTTTTCAAAATTATAGTCAACAAAATATATTCAAAAATCAAGATTCAAATGATACAACCTAGAATAATTCATAAATTTTTATTTTTCAAGTTTATATGCAAAATACTACATATCTATTCACATTAAATCTTGTCAAGGTTTGTATATGCATCAAAGTCCTAAGACTTCTGACTATGTTTGTAGCCTTTTTTTTCTAATATTTTATCAAGAAAATCAAAATAAATAATAAAAAAATATGAATCACCCAAAAATGCAGAGAGAAATCTCAAAATCCAAATAAGATAGAAAACAAATCCTCCAACTTTCTAATCCATGCATAAAAACCAATCGATCTTAACTATTCTATTTTCTTTTCCATCTTCCTAACCCCATCAATTCCTCCTATCCATCACCTAATTCTCCATACCATCCATCTAGTTTCCTCATACATATTCAATGTCTAAATTGAATATGAGAATAAATAAATCCTCATACATTCCCCAATTCAATCCTCCACCAAAATTTTCATTGAATGCAACTATCATTAATTAACCTATCCCAAAGGATCAATCTAATAACCCAAAAAGCTATCCGATGAAAACATAGGTTAATGTTTAAACCACATAAATTAACAAAATTAAGATTGATTAACATCCTAATCCCCATGATCTATGCTTTTAGTCATCAATCAAACCATAAATGTTAATACATAAATTAACCATAATATTCCATTGACCATATGTCAAATAAAACAAACCAATACAACCATGTTTAATATGAATGTTAATGCCATCATATAAAAAACTAAGACATGTAATAACTAAGCCACCACCTTATGCATATAAGGTTTATACAAGGTCGAAGAATATTTTAGGCGGTGTCAATGGTAGGTCTAGGTAGGTCCTTAGGTAATTATTCCAATTAGGTGAGTAAAATACATGTAGGTGTGCAGGCAAAAAATGTAGTTTACACAGAAGGAGCAAGTAGGAGTTAGTTGTGGAGAAGGAAAAAAAGACTATGGTTGCAAACAAAATAACAAAAAGTAATGAATTTGCGACAACAAGATAAAATTACAAATAATGTACAATGAAATGTAACAAGTACCAATGTCATGATATTGACATAATCAATGACCAATCAAGATGTCTAAAAGATGGAAAACATAACTAAAAACAAGTATACTTGTCAGACTTGTCTGACTACTCAAAATTTTCTTCAATACTAGGTGTACCTCTTCTAGCATCTTATTAGCACATAAGATAGTATCTATAACCACAAAAATACATCAATAGTACCATATCAAAAATTTATAAATAATTATAGAATCATAATAATATCAACTGTAGTAATAACTTGTAAAATTATCAAGTGAAATATTAAACATGTAGTCCAAATACCATTGCAACTAGTCTAACATATGATCCACCTAAAATAAACAAGCAATACTCAATTTTATAAAAATAATAACAATGTTTTTAGCAGTAAAAAGATTATAAAAATGTATGATCGTAACATCTTTCCCCTTAAAGGGGAGCCATCCCAATGACTTAGTCAAATAGCCATGCATAATGTTGCTTGAAAAGATGTGCATGTTCCCAAGAATCACTTCTTTCACTTAATAGGTCCCATTACACCAAAACCTACTATATATATATAAAAGCTTAAAATTATGATGGTCCAGGATTCTCACTAGTTTCAACTAGATATTTTCCTCTTCCATGACCTATAAATGAGTCCAATCCAAAATATGATATGGATCAAGTATATGCTTTATTAACAAAGCAACATGAAATATATCATGAATCCTTGATAGAGAGGGAAGAAGATCCAATTGATAAGCAACATGACTAATCTTTTTCACAATGTAAAAGTGCTTGATAAATCATGGAACTAACTTGGAAGCCTTACCAAACTTTATAGAACTTTTCTACAATATAACATTTAGAAAAACTTTATCAGCCATGCTGAATTCATGGAGAGTTCTCTTTTAATCATCATAACTCTTTTGTAGATATAAATTTGTTTTTAAAATCTACCTTATTGGTTCCATCTACCTTTTTAATCTAGTAAAAAATCAATTTGAGTAATATTTCTATTTTCCAAGTTGTCCCAACCTAGATAAGTCCTACACTTATGCCCATATAGAGCTTAAAATAGGGTAATCTTTATTGTAGAATCATATGAATTATTGTATGAAAATTTAACTAAATAGAAATAATCTTCCCATTTAGTTTTCTGATCCATAATGTACATGTACAACATATCTTCAACCACTTGGTTGAGTCTTTCAATTTGTCCATCCATTTCTGGATTATATGAAGAACTAAAATTCAACATTGTTCTAAAGTCTACAGTCAAGGTATGCTAAAATTTTGAAGTAAATAAAATGTCATGGTCTTAAATAATCACTTCAAGCATGCCATGAAGTCTAACCACTTCTTTCACAAATTTTTTTTTCAAACATGAAAGCATCATCCATCAAATTTATAGCAATGAAGTAGCTAACTTTAGTGGCCTTATCAATTACCACAAGAATAGTATCATGTTTACTACATGATTTTGGTAGCCCCATAATAAAATCAAGTGAGACTACCAACCACTTTTCTCTTGGAATATCATGAGGGTACAATAGCCCTCCTATATGGAAATGCTTAGCTTTAACTTATTGGTATTCTAAGTATTTTCCCATAAAATCAGTGACATCATGCTTCATTCCAAGCCAAAAATAGAGACTTTTCATCTCATGCATCATTTTTTTGAACCCAAGATGAACATATTAAAGTGTTATATGCATTTTTTTTAGCACAAAATTTCCCAAGTCACCTAAATTAGGTACATAAATTCTATTTTTATGCCTTATAAGGCCATATATTGTAATAAAAAATTAGAAAATCACTTTGTTATAGGTTCATCAATCAAACCTGCTCTTACATCATGATAGAATTCATCAGCATGCTACTATTATAAAACAACACTTCTATAATTTACTTGTAAAATTGACAAGGTAGTAAGGACTGTGTGTCTATTGAGTGAATTAGCCACATGATTCTCCTTACCTTTGTCTTATGATATGCCCATGTAAAAATTGATCAAAAATTCTAACCACCTACACTAGCATGCATTTAAATCATCTTGAGAAAATAAATACTCAAGGCTATAGTAAATGGACTTTACCCTAAAAGGTTTTCCTAGTAGGAAATGTTTCTATTGTTTTAGTGCATGAACAATGGAAAAAAGCTCCATGTCATGCATAGGATAGGTATTTCAATGATCATTCAATTTTTGACTCATAAGACATAACTTTACTATCTTGGGTCAAGATTTGTCCATATCCTTCCTTAGAAGCATCAACCCAAACACTTTTAAGTTATATGGAAAAATATCTAAATGTACATTTTATATTTCTTTTGGTTTTTATGCTTGACCATCGACAGTTGAATAGATCATTAGTGATTGGACAGACTATTGGTGGTTACTGTGTGTTGGGTTTGGGTGATAAAAAGGTTAAATTAATAGATCCATAGAAGGCAATTATAGGAGATTGGTATATGTTGGGTTGATTGTAAAATGGAAATAAAGTAATAATCTATTTCAAAACCTATTTCAAAATAATACAATAACATAATTTATGTAGTCTTTCAAGCTAAATAATACTAATGTTTTACTAATTTCCAATATAAATTTAGTATGTCATTTTTAATTTTATGAGATATAGAGGATAATATAAAAATCAGTAACAAAATTATATACAACAATCTCTAAATGTGCATTCAATTGATACATTTGACTATTTATTTACAATTATTAGAAGTGTGGGTGCTCCTTTCACTTGATAGAAGCATCAACACTTTTGAACCCTTGAATTTTACTCTTTCATAAATCATGATGCACTTGTCCCTTTTATCATAATTTTTTAGTTATAGTCATTTGATATCAGTTCATGTGCCAATAAGTGTCTTAATTTGAATTTAATTATCTAAACTACATAATAATTATAGTTAATTTGACCTTAATATTCACATGAATTAAGCAAACTAACCATTCATATTAAGAAATGAAATGAAGATTACATAGGATGAAATGAATTTGAGAAATATAAAATGCACATTTAGAGACTTTTCCATACAACTTATGTTATCTAAGTCATTGTAATACTAAACAAAGGTGTTGATCATGCTTAGCCTAATTTTTTAGAATAAATGATAAATCATCAAGAAAAACTAGCAAAAAATTATCCAACAAGTCTCTAAATATATTATTTATAATATTTATGAAGGCTACATGTGCAATAGTTAGGCCAAAATATAGAACTATGAACTCATAATGTCCATATTGAGTTATAAAAATTGTTTTGTGAATGTCCTCTTCTTTTATTCTCAACTAATGGTAGCCTGATCTCAAATAAATATTTGAAAAGATTGTAACACCCTTCATTTCATCAAACAATTTGTCAATCCTAGGCAAAGGATAATGGTTTTTCAGTCGTTACCATACTTAGCAAGTAGTAATTAGTGTAAATCCTCAATATACCATTTTTCTTCTTCATAGAGACCATCGAAGCACCCTAATGGGACACATTTAGTTGGATAATTCTATTATCCAAAAAATTTTGTAGCTAGACTTTTAACTTTTGCAAGTCAACCACAGTCATGTAGTAGGGGGATTTAGAAGTAGGGTCAGATCTAGGCATTATATCAATAGAGAAATCAAATTCTTGCTTAGGTGGTAAACCAAGTAGCTTCTCAAGAATAACATCCATGAGTTCCCTTAATACAAGAAAATATGCATTTACTAATTCCTTTTCCTTGGGTAATTCCTATAGTTAGAATACATAAAGATTGTATCCTTTCTAGTAACCATTTTCAATTATAAGGATGAGAGTGTTTACATCTTGTGGGCTCTTGTATGCCTTATAATTTTACAAGTTATCCAAGGTCATTGACACATTACACTCTTTTGCTCACAAAATAAAGCATGGATTGATGTTCATATATCTAATCCATCCCAAGGATGAGATCAGAAGACCTTAAAGGTGTAAGAAATAGATTCACCTTGGTCTTGAAGACACTAAGATCAAGTTCTTCTTGTTCTAAGCACTCAAGAATAGGTACTTTCTTGTTAGTACCAAAATCAACCTCACAACCTTATCTTATCAGGATGGGTTTGATTTTACATTACTTATTAATAGAATGAGATAAAAAAAAATTAGTTACACCTAAATAAATTAAAATAGTCAAGGGAAAACCATTTATTAACCTCTGCTTTCAATTGAAGTGGCCTATAAATTAGCATTATGATTATCAATGGCAATGTGTACCTTGTGATTGGATGCTTGGCCTAATTTTAGTTTAGGATAGTCCTTTTTATAGTGGTTATCACCACATTTATAGCAAACAATATGTCTATAAGATGATACTAGAACAATATTAGCACTTGTGGTACATCTAAATTGATTGTATTGATGTTGGTCCTTCTTATAAGAACCAGATTTGGAGGCTCCATGAGACTTGAAATTTCTATTCTGATTAGAAAAATTGATAAAATTCTTATTAACACCAAAAAATTTATGGTTCTATTTTGATTTTTAGAAGTTCTTGTTCAAAAAAGAAAGGTTTTTTGCTTTAGACTATTACTCTCTTGTCTCAAATTCTTGTCTTGCCTTTTGGTGAGACTTTTCTTTTCCCTCAACCCTGTAGGCTAATTCAATTTTTATGGCCAAAGTCCTTATTTTTTTTTCATATTGACATCATGCATCAATATTTCCTTGACACTAAGTTTGAACTTAGTAATCTTATTTTATTCATTATGCATATAGTTCATATGATGTAATAAATTTAGAAACTTTTTTTCATACTCAATAATAGATATTTTTTATTAAATTATAAGATAAACATTAATGATTTTATAGTCTTTATAATTGGCATTTATGTACTTTTTATGAAATTGATGCTCAAAAATATACTAGGATAGGTTCAAGGGATGATATCCTTCAATGACATAAAGCTAATTCCACCACAAAGCTGTAGGACCAACTAGCTGATAGGCTACCACCCTAGCTTTCACATTTGATGGAATGTTATGCAAATTAAAATATTTTTTCAAGTTTACCAACAATGCATCAACTATATCACCTAATTCCTCTCCCAAAAATGTAGGTAGTGGAAGCTTATTCAACTCTTTGATTGTTGGGTCAACATGGTCAAAGGTAGTTCTTGAATCACAAGTCCTTATACTTGTCCCATTTCCAATCTAGGTACTTCTTCTTGGGATATCCCTTTCAGATTATTCAACATATATTCTTGGTTATCAATATTTACTTGTAAGGTGTTAAGGGCTACCAATAATTACTGAGTATTTCCTCATGATTTATGATTAGATTCCCATTGACTACATCAACATTTGGTACCTTGGTATTATTGTCAACATTATTCATGGGTAGCTCTTCTTGGTTATGAATGAGGGTGTGGCCACAATTACTCCTTCCTTGTCCTCTACATATATCCTTAGTTAGGTTGACATTAAAATGTTTCCCATACATGTTTCCTTTGCTTGATCACATTATAACCATCCTAAGAATTACAAGTGATAACTCAGTAGATTACAAAAATTTAAGAAGAATACTTGTTCCCAAAGTTCCCTAGAGAAGAAAAATGCTCTAATACTAGATGAAACAACCCCCAAAAAATTTAAATTATATATCAAAGTATGGTTTGGATGTGCAATATACATAATTACCTCCCTTTTTAATGTAATTGATAAATGTTTAGTGTATTCACATATGAACAACTAGAACCAAAGGAGGTGAACTAAGGTAATTAGCTAGATATAACTACATACAAAAGGTGATATGGGGAAGCATCTTACCTTAATAGATGTTTTGTGGGGTTCAGGGTGTATTGTTATATGCATACATAGATAAGACCTAAACTCTATATGTGTCACTCGTACTTCCATATAAAACCATTTCTAGGCCCTTAACCCTAGGTAAATACCTCTCTCTCTTCAATTGGTTATAGTCCCACTCGAGGATGGTTAAGTTCAAGTTTAGTTTAATTTTGAAGGATAAATCTAACATCCTAAGTTATAATTCAATTTAAAATACATTTATGCTAAAATTATATGGTTTTAACCCCATAATTAAACATGGTTTTAGATATTAATCATAATCAACAACCAAAAATTAATTTCACACATATAGATTTATAATCAATCATACAAAAAAAACATTATTACATAAAGAAAAGAGAATATTTAATCTCAAGGTTTCACAGTGCTATCATCTGAGGTCATAAACACCTCATGGACTTTAAGGTCACCTCATCATTTTTTTAATATATCATACAACATTCATTTATCAAACACATATGCCATTATTTAGAATAACAATCAATGATATAATTATGATAAATATTGTTATTCATCAAATAACCTTTAGGCAATCTAAAAATGAATCCATAAAAAACATTATATTATCATATCCAATGTGACATTATAAAACAAGAGATCTCAAGACATAATTCAACCAATGTATCTAATTAATTAGTCTTTAATTATCTAATCATTTTAAGAGAAAGAATCTATGTATTAATCCAATATTTAAGTCATTCTTAGGTAACTATATAAGAAAGGAATCAATTATTTTCATACAATGTTTACAAAATCATCTAAGTAAATGAATACATAATGAACCATCACATCCCAAAATTAATCTGGTATCTAAAAGAGAGAAGCAAGTGATTCAAATATAACATAATGTAACACAACCACATGCAACTAGAATTCAACCATGTTTCAAGTTGAGTTAAACCCAAATAAAATATTCCACTGAAGGAAATTTTACAAATTTTTGTAGGGGCAATCCATGGATATCAAGGAAAGGATATTCAACTATTAGAAAGGGAAGTGAAACCACATGCAGACCAAGGAATAAAAGTTAGCAAACATGCATGTTTTAGTCATAGGTTTACGTAATATTAAATGGAGTATAAAATAACATTCAACTTACTCATATCATTTAATTGAGTGTAATTTCAAACTTAGATTCAAAACAATACATTTAAGACATTTTATCTTCATTTTGTTTCATAACTAATCTAGGTAGAAATGCCATGCATGATTATGAAACATCTTGAATAAGTAAAGGAAATATAATTAACTTATAATTCATTTAATATTAAATGTAAGAACAAAAGTAATAATTTTTAGATCTACTATATGCATCATACATACCTTTATATGAAACTAGGTATGTTTGAAATGAGTTTTAGAAATGAGGATTCTATTTATGTTCTACATGCACCAGTCATTAGTAGTATTGAATAGTTTATGCATAGATGGAAATAAATAGGAAACCCATATACCATGAATCTATGTAATTGGATTCACAATATATAATGTGATAAATTAAAGGTAACTATTAATCTACTTTATAATCTTAAATTAAGTCTAAGAGTTTTTGAATCAAAATAACATAATATGGATCTAATTGTCCATATAATCTACCGAAAAGATTATTCCTACATTAAAATAGAAATCTCAATATTCTTATCAATTATACATAATATGATTTTAATAATCTTAATGGTATAATTAAATACTATTTAGGATAACATCAAATAGATATAATTTTTATATATAAATCATCTAATTAAACCAATGAATCGATATCATAATACTTAATTTGGGTTAACAATACAAAAGATCCCATGTTAACTCACTTGAATATAAATTAATATTGTAAGAGTAATTCAATAAATATGATTAAAAAAATTCTTTATTGATATGAATAGAGTCAAAATAACTTAATGTACATGAAGTGAATCACCTTCAACATCTCAATTAGCCTCTTACCCTTCCAAGCAATATTAAACTTCTCATTTATTTTTCGCATCAACATAGGTTAGTAATAACATGAATAAACAATAATGAATAAATATTACATATTATCTAACTCAAATGTCATTATTTTAATTTAGGAAGTAAATAAAACATAATTAACATAATTAAATTATTACCAACTTACTTCACATGTTCACAAAATAACTAAAGCATGGAGTAGAAAGTGAATGAACTAGATAAGCCCTCCCAACTATCCCTATGAGCCTAACCATTGGTGGCCCTTACCACCCCAACCATCAGTAGGATGGTGGTTTCGGTAACCAAGGACATGAAGGAAATTATAAGAAATCATATTTCCAAACTAGAGAACATATTAACAATAAAATAATACAAAGAAGACAATGATTCCATTCTGAGGTGAGATAGGAATAATTAATCCATCTGTGATATAGATTAAAAGAAGCGATGACTATCATGGTTTTCAAATGACATGGGATGGATTAAAAACTAATCCATTCTATAGTTTTTGAGTTAACCACCCTAGATGCCCATCCAATTTTAAGATTATCCTTAACCATCCTGACTACCAATTTATACTAGGTATACAATATACCAATTATTTTAATCATTCAAGTCTACTCTAGGAATGGTGACCAACTAACCATGAAAACATATAAAACTCAAAACCAAATTAATAATAATATAAACATACAAATAAGTCACTTATTTTAAATATAATAGTTTAACCAATACATTAACATAACATTTCCAATATTTGCAAGTTCAACACAACCCAGGAAATACACAAATGAAAATAAAACTCCTTCAGACTTGTTCGATGCAATCTCATACCCATCATAATATAACCATATATATACATGCCATATTATTATATGGGACCTGTTAAGCCTAATGTAGGAGCCATACATACAAAAATAACCAACATAATCATGCCATAAAAATTTAACAAGTCTGATTAGACCAACCAACCAATCATATCTA
Organism: Torreya grandis; assembly: GCA_037957365.1. NCBI lineage: Eukaryota > Viridiplantae > Streptophyta > Pinopsida > Cupressales > Taxaceae > Torreya > Torreya grandis. The sequence goes on along the minus strand of JARHVA010010401.1, from coordinate 145,216 downwards.
AATATTAAAAATGTAATCAAAGTTTAACACCAAAACATATACGAATTATTACCACAATAATCACAACATAGTGATGTAACATACAGTCAAAAATATTAAAAACCCAATCAAACTTAAAGGCCATGACACTTGAATACATATATGTAGTCAGAATATAACATAATTCCCAATTGACTTTACCTTAAAGTATCATGACATGATTATATACCATGTAATTAAGGACACAAAAAGAAAAACCTAGATAAAGATCAAGATAATGTAACACGATATTCAAGAATATAACACAAGCATATAACATCAACATTTTATAAAATATTCATATTAATTATAACCATGAACCCCATAATGGCTTCAGTAACTTAATAATCCAATAGAAAATATATTCCAAAATGGATTCAATAAATAAACCCTACTAAAATAACACTTCAAGGATCTACAAATTATCAACATAGTTATATTAAAAGTGAAGCAGCCTAAAATCAATACATAGTCAAATATACCATGTCTGATACCCATCTAAATATCTTATTAAAATATTAAGTGGTTCAAATGAAATAAATATCAACACAGTCACATTTCATAAGGAACTCAAAATCATCATGTATATATAAAAAACCCCAAGTCCAAATTTGTGCCAAAATTCATAATGAAAAACACATTCATTACTAAGACAACCAAACTGACTATCAACCTATTTACATGTATATAAGAAGGGAAACATCATGTTTAATAAAACCAATAACCCCCAAGAATAAATTAACTCCATTATTCAACAATAATATACATAGATTTAACCAGCCAAGTCCATATAACCAGTACACACAAACATAGCATTCTATATTTATGCAAAGAGAAGCCATAAATCCCTCATGAATAAGATGATGGAATACACATAAAGACGTAAATACATAGCAAAGTAAAAAATATATCAACCATCTATTTTTAACATAAAATAAATAATCCTTATAAGGTAATAGAATATTATTAGCCCATAATTTTTTCCAAAAGTATAGTCAACAAAATATATTCAAAAGCCAAGATTCAAATAATACAACATAGAATAATGCATATATTTTTATTTTTCAAGTTTATATGTAAAATACTACATATCAATTCACAATGAATCTTGTTAATGTCTACATATGCATCTGAAAGTCTTAAGACTTCTAGCTATGTATGCATCCTTTTCATTTTTCCAAAATTTTATCAATAGAATCAAACTAACTAGGCAAAAAATATGAATCACCCAAAAATGCAGAGAGAAATGTCAAAATATAAATAAAATCAAAACCAAAATCTCCAACTTTATAAGCATTATGTCCAAAATCCAACATGATCACCATAAAAACCAATCAAACTCCATTGTTCTCCTCTTTTATTTTCCATCTTCCTTATCCCATCAAATCCTATCATACATCACCTAATTATCCATACCTTTCATCTAGTTTCCCCATGCCCATTCAATGTATACATTTAATGTGATGAGAGAGAAATACTCCTACATTCCCAAATGGAATCCATCACTAAAATCATCATTGAATGCAATGGTCATTAATTGACCTATCCCAAATGATCGATCTACCAACCCAAAAAGCTAGCTAATAGAAACATAGGTTAACATTTGGACCACATAAATTAACAAAAATAAGACTGATTAACATCCTAACCCCTATGGCATATTCTTCCAATCATCAATCAAACCATCATAATATGCCATCGACCCTATGTAAATTAAAACAAACTAATTAAACCATGTTTAATATCAATGTTAATGTCATCATATTAAAAAAATAAGCCACATAATAACCAATCCACCACCATATGCATATAAGATTTCTATAAGATCTAAGAATAGTATATGTGTTGTCAAGGGTAGATCTAGGTAGGTCCTTAGATAATTATTCCAATTAGGCAAGTAAGATCCACATAGGTGTGTAGGAGAAAAATAGAGTTTGCACGAAAGGAGTAGGTAGGAGTTAGTTATAGAGGTGAAATAAAATATTGTAGATGTAAACCAAATAATGGAAAATAATGACTTTATGACAACAAGATAAAATTATAAAAAAATATAATAAAATTTAACAAGTACCAATGTCATGATAGTGACATAATCAATGACCAATAAAGATGTCCAAAGGATGGAAAACATAACCAAAAATAAGTATACCTATCAGACTTATTCAAGTGCTCATAATTTTATTTAGTACCAGGTGTGCCACTGCCAGCATCGTTCTAGCTCATAAGATAAAACCTAAAACCACAAAAGTGCATTAATAGTACCATATCAAAAATCAATAAACAATTATAGAATCATAATAGTATCAACTATAGTAATAATCTATAAAATTATCAAGTGTAAAATTAAACATGCAATCCAAGTATAACTGCAATTAGTCTAACATATGATCCATCTAAAGTAAATAACTAGTAGTCAGTTTTATAACAGTAATAAAAATACTTTTAGAATTAAAACAAACTATAAAAATTTAGGGTCATAACATCATCCCATTTAAAGGGATCCATCTCGATGACTTATTCAAATAGCCATGCATAATGCTCCCTAAAAAGATGTGCATCTTCCCAAGTAGCACTTCTTTCACTCAATGGATCTCATTTCACCAAACATTATTGCATATATTTATTTTACATTTTAGCATTGTGATGATCTAAGATTCTCACTGGTTCTAACTATATCTTTTTATCTTATATGACTTGTAAATGAGTCCAATCCAAAACATGAGATGGATGAGGTATATACTTTCTTAGTAAAGAAATAGGAAATACAATGTAGATCCTTGATAAAAAAGGAAGAAAATTGAGCTAGTAAAATATAGGACTGATATTTTCCATAATGTCTAAGGGCCTAACAAATTATGGAGCTAACATGGAAGCGTTACCAAATTTTATAGAACTTTTTTACAGTCTAACATGCATAAAAACTTTGTTACCATGTTGAATACATATTGAATTCACATGGAGTTATATTTTGATTAACATAACTATTTTACAAGTCTAAATTTGTTTTTAAATTCTATATTATTATTTATATCTTCTTATCATATTCTAATAGCAAATCAGGTCTAGTAATATCTCTATTTTCTAAGTTGTGCTAACCTAGAGGAGTTCTACACTTACGCCCATATAGAGCTTTAAATAGGGCCATTTTTATTGCCGAATGGCATGAATTATTTTATTCAAATTTAACTAAATTGATATGATCTCATTATTTATTTTATTGATCCATAACATACATATGCAACATATCTTCAACCACTTGGTTGAGCCTTTCTGTTTGTTTATCCATTTTTAGATGATATGAAGAACTAAAATTTAGCCTTGTTCTAAAGGTTGCAATCAAGGTATGCCAAATTATTGAAGTAAATAACTTGTAATAGTCTAAAATAATCAATTTAATTATGTCATGAAGACTAACCACTTATTTCATAAAATGTTTCACAAACATGGAAGCATCATCTGCCAAATTTCTAGCAATGAAGTGGCCAACTTTAGTGGCCTTATCAATTACCATAAGAATAGTATCATGCTTACTGCATGATTTTGGTAGCCCCATAATAAAATCAAGTGAGACTATATCACACTTTTCTCTTGGATTAACATGAGGGTAAAATATCCCTCTTTGATGGTAATTTTCAACATTAACTTGCTAGCATTAAAAGCATTTTTCCGTAAGTTAAGTGATATTACGCTTCATTACAAGCCAAAAATAGAGCCTTCTCAGCTCATGCATCATTTTTTTTACCCCTAGATGATCATAATAAGGTGTTGTATTCACTAACTTTAGCATAAAAGTTTTCAAGTCACCTAAACTAGGTACATAAATTCTAATTTTATGCCTTATAAAGGCATCTATTGTAACAAAAACATAACAAATATCTTTGCTACATGCTTGTCAATCAAACCTAATCTTACATCATCATAGAATAAATTGGAAAAATGTTATTCCAAAATAGCACTTCTAAAATATCCTTGTAAAATTGACAAGGTAGTAATGTACGTGTATTTGTTGAGTGCATCAACCACATGATTCTCCTTTATTTTGACATATGATATGTTCATATCAAAATTAATCAAAAATTCTAGCCACCTACACTGGTGTGCATTTAAAAAATCTTGAAAAAATAAATACTCAAGGCTATGGTGATGAGACTTCACCTTGAAAGGCTTTCCTAGAAGGAAATGTTTCCATTGTTTAAGTGCATGAACAATAAAAATAAGTAAGTTCTATGTCATGCATAAGATAGTTCTTTTCATGATCCTTCAATTTATATAACTCATAAGCCACAACTTTGCCATCTTAGGTCAAGATGCCTTTGTTATGCCTATTTTTCACACCCCATCAAAATTTCTAAAAGTTAATACTTTTTTACCATGGAGATGACTCAGTCATGAAGTTCAAAACTATGTCACAGACCTAGTAAATTAGTAGTATATTTAGATGTATATTTTCAATTATGAATTGATGATTATTGGTTAATGAATTCATGTTTATATTTAAGTGGTTTTGAAGAGAATAAATGAATAGATAAATAAAATATGGATATGTATGTTGTCATTTTTGACATATTTTTGATCAATCATTTTACTTTTTAGCTCATTATTAGATTACAATTTAACAATTTTATTTTAAAATAGAGACACTTTTTGATAGTTGATAGCATTATAATTGTTATGATGATTCATATATACAAATATTTTCAATTTATCATGATATAAATTTTAGATTAGTTCTCATTTGATAGTATGGGTAGTTGTGGTGACTATTGTGCTAATTTAATTTTCATTGGCAATATGAAGCTTGTTTTGGACCAAATAAGAATGGTTTATGAATTGGTTATAATGAATTTTCTCTCGATTCATTTTGAGATATATATAGGTGGATATAATTATATTTAATTTAATGAAGCTCATATAAATTAAATTGAATATAATTAATCTATAGATTCAATAAATCAATTAATGACTCACATTTATTTCTTGTGATATAATTAACATTTGAAAATGTTAACATATTTAAAGTTGATTTGATATAATCAAAAGATCCTAAGGTTCTAAATATAATGACCTTATTTGGTTAAGGGTCCTAATTTAAATGTTATCTAGCCTAAATTCTAAAAAATTATGACTTATGGTTTTTAAAAGTCCTAACCTAAGATCATTTACCCTAAGTTTTGAAATAATATAACTATCAAACCTTGGTGATTTAGAGGGCATTTAAATGATTTTAAGGGCATATAAATAAAATATTGTTTGAAAGGTTAACATTATTAACTTAGGTCTTTATCTCACATCAATCATTTCAAAAGGCATAAGTAGCATGAATGACATTGTTTTGACTTTAGAACCCTACATGACATAGGTTGTTTGAGTGTGATTTGGCATTTGAGTTGGAAAACATCATGAAAATGGAAAATATCTTGGCACCAGGTTGGTAAGGTAATTTAATGCAAGGCATATTTGAGAGATATCGAGATCATGGTGATTATTTTTATGGTTTGAGAAGTTAATGTGAGGCATACATGCCTCCAATGGTACAAATTGGTAAGATTTTTAGTAGGTAGCTTAGTTATTAATAAATTTGATGGATTTATTAGTTAGGTTGGTGGAATTCTAAAAATTAATATCAGTTTGATGGGCCAATATGAATAATACATGAGTTTAAGGTGGTTATGGTCGGGAACATGCATTATAAATAGTTTTATTTTTCATTATTTTAGTCATTCTTGAAGATTTTTTTTGAAGGAAAACTCTATCAGTTTGGATTTTAAATTTATAGAAGAGATTTTGGGCAAAAATGATACAAGGAAGAATGTCTAGGTATGCCTTGAACATATTGAATGTGTTTTAAGAAAGTTATTTGGATATTTTGGATAGTTTTTGATTAAATGGAATTCATATAAATGTTGTTCTACATCTGATAAATTTTTGTGAAATTATTTTGTGCATGACAAATTTGGAAGGTCATATAACATTTACAATTTGTATATTTTTAATGTATCACTTCTTTTGATGAAAATTTATTTTAGTTTTGATATACTATGATAGTTGATAAAATAAATGTGTTTATTACTGGGTTTGAATAAGATATATGAGAGTATTAAGTCAATTTTGATTATCTATGAGTTTATAAGTGGATATGGTGCTTTAGCATGCCATTTTTATTTTCAATGTTGTTTGAAGATACTTAAAGTTGAAAAGGTTTCATTAGGATTTTGGGTTTTGTAAAATAAACTCGGTTTACATATTTTAAATATTTTGAAAAGGAAAATGGTTTTGGACTTCATGTTTGAAAATATTTGGTGAAGTTACTATTTAAGTTTTTGCATGTTGGTTTTGGGAAGAAAGAGTCTATAGTTTCTATTTTATAGTATGAAAATCTCAATGTGAATGGTTTTTGGTACAATATTCATTTGGTAGTTGAAGTCTTTTTTAAAAAATTAAGATTTTTTGAGCATACATATTGGTCTAATTTTTATGAATATATATTTATTGATATATTCACTTTTCTATTTTGATATATATGTGTGTGTGTGTAGCTTCAAAAGGTTCATTTGTATATCATGATTATTTTGAAAGGTGTAGATTGATATATGGTTTATCACAAATTTTTGATAAGAGACTAGTTTGAGCATGTGAATATAGTTCTCAGTTGTGATTTATTTTTAGTATCACATGTTCATGGTTTTTGAAGGATATATTTGCATAAAAAGTTATGAAGATATATTGGGATGGATTTTGAAATAATGAAAATTTTCTATATTTTCACCTCAGATTTAAGTTTCAAGTGTTTTATTTTCTATATTGGATGATTGAGAATCTTAATATTTTAGAATAGAAGTTTTAAGTGATTAGGTTTTTTAGAAATGAACTCTATTTTTATCTTGAAAGTCTGAAGTTGCATGCGTATATGGATTTGAAAGAAGTTTTACATGAGTTCAATTTACAAAAACATCTTATGTTTCATTATGATAAAAAAATCATAGTGTGTTTCTTTGTCTATCGTAGAAGTTTATTTGGTAGTAAAGCATTTCAAAGTTATGGTTCTTTTTAGTGATACACATAGTATTTTGACTATTTTTTTTATCAGTCATAGTATAGAAAATAATGTCAAAAAGTGTTTTTGAACATATAAATGCATCTATATTTTGGTATATTGAAGCCATAATTTGCATCCATCAATTTTAGTTTTGAATTCTTATTTTGAAGGATAATTTTGCATATGAAGAATAGTGGGTTGATTTCTAAAAATAATGAAGTTATTTCTAGTTTTACAACTCAGTCTTGAAATCATGGGGTTTTTTTTGAAATTAAATATTGAAATAATAATCATTTGAGGGAAGCGAGAATAAAATTCAAATAAAATATATTTATGGAAAGATATTATGGTTTCATTCAAGGTTCTTGGATAATATATTATTTTATTTTAGAGGTTCATAAAGTTGAAATATGAGAATAAAAACACATGTGGTTTTGCTAGATAGAAATATCATGAATATTTAGATAAATAAGAGATATTATAGTTACAGAAAAACTATAATTTGGAAAACAAGTTTTGTTCCAAAGATTCATATTCTAAACATTTAGTCTCTTATTTGATTCTAGATAAGTTATATGGATTGAGAAATATATGTCATAAATAAGAATTCTTATTTCAGGCATCACTGAATTATTCTAGAATTTGTGGAAAGTTGGTGTGACAAAGATATATATATATATATATATATATATATATATATATATATATATATATATATATATATATATATATATATATATATTTCCAAATGTATCAAACAACATTGTAATATCTAACCTTGATTTTATCAAAATATCCCTTAAAACCAACTAAAATTTCAAAATAAAATCATAATTTTATTTTCATAAATATTTTGACATATATTCATGATGTTTCTATGTTCAATATATATATGAGTTCATATTCATAGTGAACATAGAAACATCATGAATATATGTCAAAATATTTATGAAAATAAAATTATGATTTTATTTTGAAATTTTAGTTGGTTTTAAGGGATATTTTGATAAAATCAAGGTTAGATATTACAATGTTGTTTGATACATTTGGAACAATTCAGTTCAAGAATTTTTTTGATATATAACTATGTGTTTAGAGTATAGTTTTAGTCTCATTTTGAATATATGTTAATTTTTAGTCACCATAATCAGCTTTGATATAATTTAGATTTTTTTAAGATGTCTGATGGGATCAACTTGGGTTGAGTAGAAGTAATGATAATCAACGTTGGGGTCAAAACTCAAATAATGTAAATTAGTAGAACCCAAATAGAAATGTCCCAAGGGGTGATTTCTGAGCTAGGAGATTTGGCCCTAGATTTCATAGGGGTGCTATGATGTCCATTCACTTTAATGTAATAGATTTGAGTTTTGGAATGTCTTAAAAAATCTACCTCTTAACCCTATAAACCATAGTGAAAATAAAGGATTTCATGGATGTAGGTTTGTTGCTAGGACTCCTTCTCACAATAGCTCCTCTCACCATCTACAAAGTAATCCACATCATTTTCCAATCTATTCACCAACTCTTATAAGATTTCAACCTATTATTAAGCTACACCCTACCAATTAAGCCACTCAGTTCGATGTTGAAGTTACCCATGCTAAAAACTATGTTAACCTTGCCTTGCCTTCAGTTTATAATGAGCCTTCATCTTCTCAATGAGAACCTATTTTAGGATGCAAAAAGCTAAGTTTGGAGAAGCCTATTTCATCTTATAGAAAACGTACACTTGAGATCCATCTTACTACTTTAGATAAAAGGTCAGATAGTCAAAATGATATAGACATGTATGTTGAGGTCAGAGATCTCAAATGAATTAAGTTGGAGATTGATGATTCCTTAATTGATTTAGGAAAAAATACAATTCATCTTCCAGCTATGGAAATGAAGTATAACGAATGTGTTAATGAATAATGGAAGACTGTAATTGAATTCCTTTCAAATTCTGATGATTATTGGCTATTAAGAGGATAAAATTTGTATTTTCAGTTGGACTTTAGTTTTTAGAATTCTATACTTTTAGACTAGATACCTCAACTTTTAGTTTTGATTTTTGGTGATAATGTTTTGAAAAGTATAATTTTTAGAAATATGCATTATGGTTGATATAAATAGGAATTTCATAAATTTTGATTTATCCATTTTTATTGATATATGCTATTCTATTTTATTTTTAATTGATAAATGTCCCCACCCATTAGATATTACCCAGTCTATATTCAAAACATTATCCATTAAGAATTTTAAGTGTTAATTAAACGTAATCTTATCTAATAACTATTTATAATTAATTGATTTTTAAGTTCAATTAATAACTAACTAAGGTTAGTTTTAGCTTCTTTAAAACCAAGTTTGAATCATAAAATGAGATCAAGGATTCATTTGAAGAGGAGGAACAACATAGGTATTGAATACTTATACATTTTTTAAGTCAATTATTCATCTATCATTTTTCTATACAACTTCTCTAAGATAACATGAATTTTGTAGATAGACCCAATAATACTTTCTCTGACGGTTGAGTAATTACCTAGGCAATGTAGGTATATCCAATTTTTATATCATCATTTATAATAGATTATCTAAAGTTTGTCAAGTCTAATATCTTTTGATGATTTCTAATATAGCCCTATGTGCAAAATCCAAGTATCCAACTTGAATAATGATGAAAAATTTATTGTTTACAATATTTCATTGATCTATTTTGATTGTAAAGTTGTCTCTCAAGTATTTGTAAAGAAAGATGTTAGTTTCTCAAATAAAATCTATATTTTTTTACTAAGACAACTCTCTCTTTTGAGACTTGTAAAGTTTATTGTACTTTATATTGACTTTAATTTTAATATAATCTATTTCATTTTCGATTAATATGTAATTGATTTATTCTCTTTTATGTTTCTTAGTTTAATATCTTATATCATTTAGTTTACTCTTCATTTCTATTATGTTATTTCTTAGATAGATCTTTTTGTTTACTTTCTTTAGGATAGTTTGTTTTCTTTTTGTTCACTTCCTTCATATAGTTTAAATATAGTTTCAAATTTATTTGTTAAACTTTATTAAATTTTTAGATTGTGTTTTAGTTTAGTTTAGATATTAGATTTGTTTAGATTTCATTTTAATAGTTTGTAAGTTCTATTTTAGATTTAGGTTATTTGTAGATTCAATTTAGTTTAGATTGTTTATTAGACTTATCGATTTGTTCTTAGATTCTTTAGTTCTTAGGTTGTTGGACTTTTAGTTTTATATTTTTTTAGTTTGTAGGTTGTTTTATTTTTCTTAGTCTTTAGCTATTTTCTTGTTTAATATTCTTAATAGTTTAGACTTAATTTTTTATTATTTGTTATCTTTTCCTTAACTTAGTTGTTTTCTGTTTATTTTATTATGTTCCTTTAATTAGATTGATGGTTGTTATTTATTGTGTCTCTTTGTGTTAATTTTTTATTGAATATTGATTTGATTGAAGATATATTCATCTTGATTTATATCAAATCTACCTTAATTTATATTTTTTATTTAATATATTGAATTTACTTGGAAGATATTACAGTAGAAATGAGATATTACTTGAAATATATTATTTTACTAAATCAAATTTTTTTACTTCAAGAGATTATCTAATTCATAGGATTTCTCTGTCAGATAGGATATATTACACTTTCATATCTAAATTTATTCATTATTTGATAAGGTGGATTTCTTAAATTATAATAAAATATGTCATATTTTGTAATTTATTCATGATTTCCCAAAACATTTAAAAAAACCCTCACATCTTTAGAATCATAATTGAATCTTTAGAACCATACTATTAGACTGGTATGATTCCAACCTGACCTTTGTGATAGTTGAAAGGGTTGATTAGTTGATGGTATAATTTTCATCATCAACAAATTTGGTGACTCCATTGGGGATTCATTTAAAGAACTAATCTATTTTAAGTTGTGTTTTTATTCTTACTTATGGTACTTGGAAGACAAAAACCTCCTATTATCCAACCTAGAATTGATATTGTTGATGATTAGGTTGATGTCTATTTTAATCTAACATGTTATGCATGGTATAATTATCCTCAAAATCTTTAACAGGTTATTCAAGTCATAAACAAAAAAGAAGAAATAGTATAATTTGATATAGATTGGTATTCAAATATTACTCCTCAGACTCAATAAGATATTATTAATACAAATAGAAGAATTTGGAAAGATAAAGCTAGAGTTTTAGCTACTAATATTAAGTCTAGACTCATTTTATTTCCAATTTTTTTTCCATTTGATGATTTTATTTTACCTTCTAAACTTATTGTTAAAAATTTATAATTAAATCAAGATATTTAGGTTTAAAATAATGAACCTATTCAAATAAAAAATATTGAAACTTGTAATGGGAGATCAAGCAAAATCATAAGAGAGGATACATGATTTGATTCATGGATTGAAAAATAATAGAGATTATGATGATCTCACTGAAGGTGAAGATGAAGATGAAGATGAAGCTGAACAATAGATAGCTACAATTCCATGGATTTATTAAAATCTAATTAATTTTAGAAATCGTCCTATTAAGCTACCTTCCCTTAAAGGAATAAATATACCAAAGTTTTTTGGAGCTCCTAGAGAATCTTGGGAAGATCATTTAGAAGCATTTAGACTAGTTTGTGCTACTCTTGGTATAGAAAATGAAAATATTTATTTAATATTTTTTACTCAAACACTTGAAGTAAAAGCTTACCAAGCATTTATTAATTTAGCTATCAAGGTTATCAACACTTGGAAAGACATTGAAGATTGTCTAGAGTTTTATTTTGGGAAAGCTAAATAAGATTTAGACCTAATTAATGATCTTGTGAATTTATCTCTTTATCTAGGTGAGACCATTTATCATTTTACCACTAGATTCACTAAGATGCATCAAAAGCTTTTACATGACCTTATACATTCCAAGAAGTTATCTAGACTTTATTTTTGTAGTGCTTTACTTTTGAAGTATAAAATGGTTTTAGAAGATAGATATATTATAGGATATGATGAAACTATAACATGTTGTATTAAATATGAAAATAAACTTAAACATATTATGTTTATGGATAGGTCTTCCATAGGTTTAAATTTAGATAATTTAGAAATTTTAAAAGCCATCCAAAGTCTAGGAAATGAATTGATCACTATTAAAAGATGGCTCAATAATAAACCTTCTTCATCAAATAGAAATAATAATGAAACTAACAAGTTAAAAATTACTTATTAATATAATGTATGTGAATTAGATCATGATATATATTCATGTGTTTTTTTTCATAAGTTTAGAAAATTTCTTCAAGGAAAATATCTTATATATGAAGATCTAGCAGACAACATAAATACTCTTGATGATCCATCACAAAATGAAAAATTCTTATGTTGTGAATATTAGAAATAAAGATTCTAGTTCTTCTCAAAATAATAAAATATTAAACAATAATTATTATTTTAATGATAAAGAAAAAATAGTTTAGAATAATAAAAATATTTCAACTAATAATGCTGTTCAAAATATTCCTTTGTCAATGGGTTTTAATAATAGTCAATATTAGTATTATAAGCCTAAAATTTTTATACAAATTGATGATTAAACTTATAATATAATTGATTATTTATATACAATCAAAGCTAGATTCTCATTGCTTCATACAGACAACCTTCCAATGCAGCTTGATAAAATCAATGAAGTTGTTAAGAAACTTAAAATTGATGTAGGCTTACAAGAAGAAGGCAGTAAACAACAATGAGCTATTTATGCTCAAAATTATGATCCTCCTATAGATTATATACCTCCTTTTTATGTTATAATAAAAATTACTAATGAAGTAATCCATAGTTATATCTTAGATACAAATGCTTCAAATAATATGATGTCTAAATTCATTGCATATCAATTAGGCATATCTTATGAAACTGACAATAGAAAACTTACTACATTTGATTCTAGACAAACTAAAAGTTGTGGTAAGTTTCATGATATAATCATTAAGATTGATCAAGATGGAAAGTATTAGATGCATGACTAATGTTCAAGTTTTAGATATTATTAGTAATTATGATATGTTTCTAGAAAGAAATTGGTCAAAATCAACTAGTGATTTTGTTTGAAAAGATACTACATGGGATCCTGTTAATAACAAAATTTATTTTATAAAAAGAAAAGATTGGTCTAGTTCACCTATTGAGTCATCTACTTATTCAGCTATTTCTTAAGTTGAGACTAGAAATGGGACTTATGAAATGCTAAATTTAGATGAACCAAAAAATCAACATGAATAATTAGTTGAAAATGATATTTTATGGTTACTTTATTTTGATGGAGCCTATTCTTAACAAGGTAATGGTGCTATAATTTGTTTAATTTCTCCTATTGGTAAAATTTTACATTATACTTATAAATTATCATTCAAAATATTAATAATTATGTATAATTTGAATCATTATGTTTAGGATTGAAAAAATCTATAAAACTAAAAATTAAGCATTTATAAGTATTTGAAGATTCTAAATTGGTTGTTAGTCAAGTTCAAATTTTTTATAAAACTAATCAAACTCATCTACATCATTATACACAAAAAGTTTGGTCATTATTAAAAATTTTGAGGCTTTTAATATCACTCAAATTCTTAGATAATTCAATATTAGAGACAATAAAATTGTTGTTTTTGTATCTAACCCAACTCTAAGTGAGAGTAAACCTACTACAGACTTCTCTTATGCTGAAATTTTCCATCCTAAAATTCTTGATTAGAATGATAGTTGGCCTGTATTTAGTTACAATTTACACATAGATTATTTTATTAAGGGTAATTATTTTGACCATGATGAATATGTACTAAATTGTGGATATTATTTACAATTAAATACTAATGAATTACCTATTTATTTGGTGAGTTTGGAATCTATGTTTACACCTAATAATCAGCCTAAGACTTCTAAAATGGAAGAACCTTTCAGGAGAATCATAGGTGAAACTATTCCTATTAATTTAGGTAGTGAAGAGGACCTAAAATATGTTTAATTAAGAATTTAGGTTACTACAAGATAGAAGGTTAAATTCATTAAGTTATTTAAATAATTCATTGATTTTTTTTCTTAGATGGATAAAGATCTTAAAGGTTATGATACTAATATTATTAAACATGGCATACCTATAAAACATAGTATCAAACCTATAAGGCATAAAATATGAAGAATTAACCCTTTATTAGAGGAAACCATTAACAAATATATAGATAAGATGATTGATGCTAGTGTCATTTTCCTTGTATCATATTTTAAATAAGTATAAAATTTAGTATCAGTTACAAAGAAAAATAGTGACATTATATTATTTGTTGACTTTGGAGATTTGAATAAATCCAGTGTTAAAGATAACTTTTATTTACCAAGTATAGATCAAATTTTATAGTAAGTTGTAGGATAAAAAATGATGTCTTTATTAGATGTATTTTATGATTACAATCATATTTTTGTAAATCCTGAAGATAGACACAAGACTACTTTTACAACTCATAGAGGAATTTTTACTTATAACAGAATGCCTTTTGCATTAATGAATGTAAGATCTACTTTTCAAAGAGATATTCATGTTGATTTTGATGACTTGATTGACATTATTATTTATATTTATCCAGATGATCTCATCATTCATTCTTAAAAAAAAACATTTAGATCATCTTTGATAATTTTCACAAGGTATAGAAAGTATGGTATTTATTTGAATCCAAAGAAATCAATTTTTGGTGTTACTGAAGGTAAGTTGTTGGGACATATTATTTCAAAAGATAGCATTTATATAGATATTGAACATATTAAAGCTATTAAAGATTTACCTCCTTCCAAAGATAATCTATCTTAAGGTCTTTCTTTAGTAAAATAAACTTTGTTAAGAAATTCATATCAAATTTTGCTAATAAGTCTAATCCTTTACAATTATCACTTAAGAAAGATAAAATTTAGACTTGAGATGAGGGTATTTATTTAGCTTTTAATAATGTTAAAAATTCCATTTTAAGTGCTCTAATAATTTCCAAACCTAATTTAAAGAAAGCATTCATTATTTATGTTAATGCTACTAAAAAAACTATTGGAGATATAAAAACTCAGGAATTTGCAAATAATGAAGAGAAACTAATCGGTTATATGAATCAAAATTTAAAAAATGTAGAAACTAGGTACCCCCTTATAATAAATTCATTTTCTCATTAGTTTTTTATTTGATTAAATTCTATTATTTTTTTATAGGAAATAAGGTTTTTGTGTGATTTAATGTACCTGTTTTGTCTTATATTTTGAAACAACCAACCATTCAAGGAAGGCTTGCTAAGTGAATTTTACATATTCAAGAGTTTGACCTTGAATTTGAAACTTCTAAAATGATTAAAGGTAATAAATTGTCAAAACATTTAGCTAAAAATGCTTTTTCAGATATTAATGTTATAATTTTACCAGTTGATGATAAATTACATGCAAAGCCTCATTTAAAGACCATGAAGATTGCTGATTTTTCTAAAAAAATTTAAGTTTGATCTTGAGATGAATGAATGGAATTATTTGTTGGATAAATATGATTAGTATCAAGACTTAGTCTATTATTTTAAAAATTAATATTTTCCTAATAATTTCAATAAAAATCAAAGACATTCTTTATGGTTAAAAGCTTTAAATTTTTGTGTGTTAAAAAATGGTTTGTTTTATCGAAATAGAGATGGAGTTTTGTTGGGATGTCTTACGCATGATCAAACATAAAAGGTTATTATAGGTTATCATGAAAGAAATTGTGATGGAAACAAAAACTACTACTTATAAGATATTAAGAGTAGGATATTATTTGCCTACTTTGTTTTAGGATGCTTATAAGTTAGTTTGTTTTTGTATGCCATGTTAATTTTTAATTGGTAGAGATAAGTTTCCTACAATTCCTTTAAACCCAATTATTATTGAAAAAAATTTTACAAAATGAGTCATTGACTTCATTTTAAATATACATCCACCTTCATCTACTAGTTATAGATATATTCTAATAGCCACATATTATTTTACTAAGTAGCCTAAGGCCAAGGCACTTAAGAATTATACAATAGGTGAAGTAATCTCATTTTTAGGAAATAATATTTCCTCTATAGTTGGAGCTCTTTATTAAATAATTTCTTATAATGGACCTCAGTTTGTTTCAAATAAATTTCTAGAATTCTTTGGAAAACACTCTATTATATATACATATATATATATATATATATATATATATATATATATATATATATATATATATATATATATATATATATATATATATATATATATATATATATATATATATATATATATATATATGTATATATATATATATTCAAATATTACCCACAAGGTAATGGTCAAGCTAAGTCAATGAATAAAAATTTAATTACAATCATAAACAAATAAGACTATGATAATAAAAGAAATTGTCATCTTAAAATTTGTGAATTTTTATGGGTTGATATGAGTATTACTAAGATATCAACCAATTACTCACCTTTCATATTGACATATGGATTTGAGGCCACCTTACCAATAGAACTTTAGATTTATTTAGTTAGAACTACTTTACAAGATTTTTCTGAAGATAATAATTTAATTGAATAAATATTACATGATTTAGTATCTCTTGATGAATCTAAAGAAACAACATTCTAGAAATTAGAAAAAGCTAAGCAAAATTTAAAAAATAAATTGATAAGAAAGTTTCTAACAAAAAGTTTAAAGTTGGAGATTTAGTTTTATATTGGGACAAGGATCACAAAGATCTTGGTAAAAATCACAAATTTGATTCATTATGGCTTGGTCCCTTATAGAAATACCACTATACTTTGAAATAATGCTTTTGATTTGAAATATCTTGAAATAAATTGGCTTCATTATTTAGTTAATGGTCATCATTTGAATTTATTTCATGATTAGCTACTTTCATATTTGTTTGTTTCTTTGATTTTCTTCCTTTATTTTTGGTTTTGTGTTTCTTTTCTTTGTTGTCTTTGTTTAATTTTCTATTTTGGGTTTATTGTTTGCCTTTTCTATGTCAAGTTTACATATGAGAGGATCAATGAGGGTTAAAAATGGATAAGTTTCACATTAAGAAGGAAAGATGCAAGGATACTAAAAATTTCACTATAAATATCAATTATTTTCAAATATTACTCTTCATAAATTTAGTTTTTTTTATACATGACAATATATACTAAGCTATATCAAGTTGTTGAAGTATTACTAAATTTTAAAATTTTGTACTTAAGGCATTTCTATTAAATCATGCATCCAACCCAAACTTCCTTGTTATATCATTCCCTTTCTTCATGTCACACTAGCTAAACAATTCATCCCTTACAAAAATTCACTATTAAAGGGGTTTGTGTATAGCTACTTGAGAAATGATTTACCTAGATCACACTCTCAAAAATGTGATTTTATTAATAGGAATTTTTTTTCTAATCAATTTCATTACTCAAAAATAACTAGCAATGTCACTAGTGTTATGCCTATTTTTCACACCCCCTAAATTTTTCTAAAATTTAATACTTTTCTACCATAGAGATGACTCAATCATGAATTTTAAAACTATTTCAAAGACCTGATCAATTAGTAGTATATTTGGATGCATATTTTTAATTATGAATTGATGATGATTGGTTGATAAATTCATGCTTATATTTAAGTGGTTTCTAATACCATAAATGAATAAAATATGCATATGTATGTTGCCATTTCTGAGATAGTTGTGATCAATCATTTTTCTTTTCAATTCATTATCATATTATAATTCAGCACTTTCAATTTAAAATTGAGACACTTTTTGATAGTTGAGAGCATTATCATTGTTATGATGATTTAGATATATAAAGATTTTCAATTGAACATGATATACATTTTAGATTTGTTTTCATTTGATAGTATGAGAATTTGTGGTGACTATTGTGCTATTTTCATTTTCATTGGTAATATGAAGCTTGTTTTGGACCAAATAGTAATGGTTTATGAATTGGTTATAATGAATTATCTCTTAATTTATTTTGAGATATATACAGGTGGATTAGTCATAATTTTTATAGTTTAAATAAACAATATAGTTTATGATTAAATAAATTAAATACATCATTTGATTTATATGAGCTTTGTTAGATCGAATATGATTGTTCTATGAATTCATTTAATTAACTGATGACTCACATTAATTTCTTGCGATATAATTAAAATTTAAAAATGTTAACATATTTAAGGTTGATTTGATATAATCAAAAGATCCTATGGTTCTAAATACAATGACCTTTTTTGGCTAAGGTTCCTAATTTAAACACTATCTAGCCTAAATTATAAAAAATGATATGACTTATGGTTTTTAAAAGTCCTAACCCAAAATCATTTACCATAAGTTTCAAAATAATATAACTATCAAACCTTAATGATTTTGAGGTAATTAAAATGATTTCAAGGACATATAGATAAAATCTTATTTGAAAGGTTAATGATATTGACTTAGGTCTTTATCTCACAATGATCATTTTGAAAGGTATAAGTAGTGTGAATGACTTTGTTTTGATTTTTGAACCATGCCTGGCATAGGTTGTTTGAGTGTTATTTGGAATTTGAGCTAGTAAATGTTAGGTAGTTGGTAGACATCTTGGCACCAGGTTGGCAAGGTAAATTAATACAAGGAATATTTGAGAGATATCGAGATCGTAATGAACATTTTGGTGTTTTGAGAAGTTAATATGAGGTGTACATGCGTCAAATGGTAGAAGCTGGTAAGATGTTTAGTAGGAAGCATAGTTACTATTAAATTTGATGGATTTGTTAATCAGATTAGTAGAATGCTAAAAATTAATATCAATTTGATGGGCCAATAGGAATAGTACACAAGTGCAAGGTGGTTAGGGCTAGGACCTTTCATTACAAATAGTTTTATTTTTTTATTATTTTGGTCATTTTTGGAGCTTGTTTATAGAAGGGAAACTCTGTTAGTTTGGGTTTTCAAGTTGTAAAAGAGATTTGGGTAGAAAAGATACAAAGAAGTACATCAAGGTATGCCTCAAACAGATTGAATGGGTTTTAAGAAATTTTCTTGGCTATTTTGAATACTTTCTAATTACATGGAATGAATGTAGATGTTGTTCTAAATGTGATAAAAGTTTGAAAAATAAGTCTATGAATGAAAATTTTGGAAGGTTATATAACACTAACAATTTTAGTTGTTTGAAAATATCACTTTTCTGGTGAAAACTAGTTTTAATTTTGATATATTCTAGAAGTTGATGAAATACATGTGTTGGTTACTGGGTTTGAATAGGATATATGAGAGTATTCAATAAGTTATGATTATTTGTGAGTTATATAAATGGATATGGTGCTTTAGCATGTCCTTTTAAGTTTTAGTGTTGTTCAAAGATACTTAAATTTGAAAAGGTTTCATTGGGATTTTGGGTTTTGTAAAATAATCTTAGTGTACATATTTCATAGATATTTGAGATATTTTGAAAAGTAAAATGGTTTTGGTTTGCATGTTTTGAAAATTTTAATGAAATTACTGGTTAAGTTTGTGCATGTTGGTTTTAAGAAGAAAGAGTTTATAGTTTTTATTTTCTTGTATGAAAATATTGATGCAAATAGTTTTTAGTAAAATATTCATTTAGAGGTTGAAGTCTTCTAAAAAAATTGAGATTTTTTAAGCATACATATTAGTCTGGTTGTTTTGAATATATATTCATTAATATATTCACTTTTCTATTTTAATATATATATGGATTTGAAAGGTTTGTTTGTATATCATAATTATTTTGAAAGGTGTAGATTAATATATGGTCTATCACAAAATTTTGATAAGAGACTAGTTTGAGCATGTGAATATATTTCTCAATCATGATTTTTTCAGTATCAGATGTTCATGGTTTTTGAAGGATATATTTGCATAGAAATTTGTGAAGATATATTGGGCCAAATTTTGAAATAATGAAATTTTTCTAGATTTTCACCTCAGATTTGAGTTTCAAATGTTTTATTTTCTATATTGAATGACTGAGAATCTCAATATTTAGGAATAAAAGTTTTAAGTGATTAGGGTTTATGTCAATGAACTTTATTTTTCTCTTGAATGTCTAAAGTTACATGCATATATGGATTTGATATAATTTTTACATGAGTTCAGTTTATATAAATATCTTATGTTTGATTATGATAGAAAAAGCATTTGTGTGTTTCTTGGTTTACACAAAAGTATGTTTGGTAGCAAAGCATTTCAAATTTATGGTTTTGTTTAGTAATACACAAATGTTTTGAATATTTTTTTTCAACCATAATATAGATAATTACATCATAAAGTGGTTCTAAACATATAAATGGATCTATATTTTGGTATATTGAAGCCATAATTTTCATCCATCAGTTTTAGTTTTGATTTCTTATTTTGAAGGATAATTCTACATATGAAGAATAGTGGGTTGATTTTCAAAAATAATGAAGGTATTTATAGTTTTAAACCTTAGTCTTAAAATCATGGTTTTTGTTTTGAAATTAAATATTAAAATAATAATGATTTGAGGGGTACTGATGAGAAAATTTAAGAAGAATATATTTGTGGAAAGATATTAGGGTTTCATTTGAGGTATTTGGACAATATGTTATTTTATTTTAGTTGTTCATAAAGTTGAAATATGGTAATAAAAATACATGTGGTTTTGATAGATATAAATATCATGAATATTTAGATCAATAAGAGACATTATAGTTTCAAGAAAACTATAATCTGGAAAACAAGTTTTATTCAAGAAATTCATATTCTAAAGATTTAGTCTCTTATTTGATTCTAGATAAGTTATATAGATTGAGAAATATATGTCATAAATAAGAATTCTTATTTCAAGCATGAGTCAATTATTCTAGAATTTGTGTGTGTGTGTGTGTGTGTGTGTGTGTGTGTGTGTGTGTGTGTGTGTGTGTGTGTGTGTGTGTGTGTGTGTGTGTGTGTGTGTGTGTGTGTGTGTGTGTGTGTGTGTGTGTGTGTGTGTGAGTTCATATTCACTGTGAAGATAGAAGTATCATGAATATATGTTAGAATATTTTTGAAAATAAAATTATGATTTTATTTTGAAATTTTAGTTGGTTTTAAGTTATATTTTGATAAATAAAAATAAGATATTGGAATTTTGCTTGATACAATTAGAACAATTTAGTTTAGGAATTCTATTGATACATAACTATGTGTTTGGAGTATAATTTTAGTTTCTATTTGAATATATTATAATTTTTAGTCACCATAATTAGAATTGAATATATTTCAAATTATTTTAAGATGTTTGGATGGGATTGACCTAGATCGAGTAAAAGTAATGATAATTAAGGTTGGGGTCGAAACTTAGATAATGTAAATCAAAAGAACCCAAATAGAAATATCCCAAGGGGTAGTTTTTGAGCTAATATATTTAGCCATATATTTCATAGGGGTGCTAAGATGTCCATTCACTTTGATGTAGTAGATCTTGAGTTTTGAAATGTCTTAAATAATCTTCCTTTCAACCCTCAAGACCATAGAGGAAATAAGGGATTTTATGGGCATAGGTTTGGTGGTAGGAATACTTTTCAAAATAGTTCTTCTAACCATTTGAAAATTAATCCACATCATTTACCAATCTAGTCACCCACTCTTAAATTTTTTTATCCTATTATTGAGCGACACCCTATCAACCAAGCCACTCAGTTTGATGTTGAAGTTGCCCATGCTAAGAATTATGTTAACCTTACCTTGCCTTCAGTTTCTAATGATCCTTCATCTTCTCAAAGGGAACCTATTGTATGATGGAATATGTTAAGTTTTGAGAAAGCTATTTTATATTTTATAAAATGTACACTTAAGATCTATCCTACTACTTCAGATAAAAGCTCAGATAGTCATAATGTTACAAATACACCTATTAAGGTCTGAGTGGTCAAATAGATAAAGCTAGAGATTGATGATCCCTCAAATAATTTATGCATGTATACATTCATATTATAACTATGGAGATGGATTATAGTGTGTTATCACTTGGATTTACACCCCTTGAGGAGATGCCTAGCTAATTAGTATGCCAGTCATACATTAGATTGACTGTATGTGTGGTATATGATTACAGGCTATGGGGATTTCCTTGGAGAATGAATTTGTAAGGTGAATGTAAATATTATAACCTTGGAAATATGGTAATGGAATTATTTTTACCCCTTAGAATCACTGATAAAAGGATCATGATCCTAAAAATCATGAAAAATTGCTTGTAATAAAGAATGATGTATTCACTTTCAACCTAAGATGATTTGCAAATACAAACACATTGAAACATTGAACCAAGCATGGGTATCATTTAAGGAGTGATTAAAAATCACCTATAATAAATATTAATATATATATTATACAAAATAATCCAAACAAGAGCAAAACCTGTGGGATGCATAGATTAGCAAGAAAATTGGAAAGGTCAACTTCACAGGAATAGTTCACAAAGATCAAACCACCATACTCTATAGCCAAACATAAAATGGAATCTGACTAAGTTTAGAATACACCCCCATAATATTTTTTCTTGAAACCTCTCATGTTGACCTTACCAAGTATAAACCTGAAGACTACTTTTACTTGCCAAGCCTAGTGGAAGGAGAGATAAGCAATTTTCTTCATTTTTTTGAGATTTTAATCAAATTGATCACTAAAAAAGTATGTGGAAGACCAAGGTATACTCCTAAAATTTCCCCAACTATAGAATTTTTTACAAATCCATGCAACTAAAATAAATTCCTCTTTTTTCAAGAAAACTACACTCTTTCTAAAGAACCTACCACTTTTAAGTTATAAATAATTGATTAAGACATATGAGGACACTTGGGACATGACATCACCTATTGAACCATCAAATTTCCCTAAGAATCTATAAAAATCATTAAATGCTCAATTTTGACCCTCTAAAGGACATATTTACTAATAATACTAATGACCAAAGATAATATGACATTAAATGACATCAATTAACCTATAATACACTCTATGACATAAAATTAGACCCATAATAAACCTCTAAAGATAAAATTTGTTCCTATAGGGGTCCCAATTTGACCTACAAGGTTAAATTTGGTCAACATAATGAATGTGTTAATGAATAAAGTAAGCTTATAATTGAAGTCCTTTTAGATTCTGATGATTACTAGCTATTAAGGGGATAAAAAAAATATTTTTAGTTGGAATTTAGTTTGTATAATTCTATACCTTTAGACTGGATACTTCAACTTTAAGTTTTGATTTTTGGTGATAATGTTTTGGAAAATATAGAAGATTTTAATTTTATGATATGTGTGTGTGCGCGCGCGCGCGCGCGCGCGTGTGTGTGTGTGTGTGTGTGTGTGTGTGTGTGTGTGTGTGTGTGTGTGTGTGTGTGTGTGTGTGTGTGTGTGTGTGTATGTGTGCGTGCGTGCGTGCGTGTGTGTGTGTGTTTGTGTTTGTGAGTGATTGAGTTAAGTTTTAGAAATATACATTATTGTTTATATAAATAGAAATTCCATAAACTTTTATTTATCCATTTTTATTGATATATGCTATTATATTTTATTATTAATTAATAAGGGTCTCTACCCATTAGATAGTACCTAGTCTATATTCAAAATTTGATCCATTAAGACTTTTAAGTCTTAATTAAACATAATATTAACTAATAACTATTTATAATTAATTGAATTTTAAAGTTAAATAGTTAATTTAATTTAATAACTAACTAAGGAGATTTGTAACTTATTTAAAACCAAGTTTACAGCATAAAAGGATATCAAAAATTCATTTTAAGAAGAGGAACAACACAGTTATTGAAGACTTATACATTTGTGAATTCAATCATTCATCTTTATATTTTCTATGTAACTTATCTAGAATAGCATGACTTTTGAAGATAGGCCCAATTATACTTTCTCTGCTAGTTGAGTAATTATTTAAGCAATACAGGTATATCCAGTTTTATATCATCATTTATAATAGATTATTTGAATTTTGTCAAGTCTAATATCTTTTGATGATTGCCATTATAGTATTATGTGTAAAATCCAAGTATTCAACCTAAATAATGATGAATTTTTTTTTGTTTTCAACATTTCACTGATCTATTTTTATTGTAAAGTTGTCTCTCAAGTATTTTTAAAGAAAAATGTTTGTTTCTCAAATAAAATCTATCTTTTCTACTAAGAGGACTCTCTATTTTAAGACTCACAAAGTTTATTGTACTTTATATTAAATTTAATTTTAATATAGTTTATTTCATTTTAGATTAATCTATTCTCTTTTCTATTTCTTAGTTTAATATATTTTATCTTTTAGTTTACTCTTCATTTATGTTATGTTATTTTTTAGATAGATCTTTTTGTTTACTTTCTTTAGGATAGTTTTTTTCCCTTTTGTTTAGTTCTTTCTTATAGTTTAGATATAGTTTCAAGTTTATTTTTTAAACTTTATTAAATTTGTAGATCTAGTTTTAGATTAGATATTATATTCATTTAGATTTCATTTTAATAGTTTGAAAGTTATATTTTAGATTTAGGTTATTTGTAGATTCACTTTAGTTTAGATTGTTTATTAGACTTATCGATTTGTTCTTGGATTCTTTAGTTCTTAGGTTGTTGGAATTTTAGTTTTAAATTTTTTTAGTTTATGGATTGTTTTATTTTCTTAGTACTTATTTCTTATCTTATTTAATATTATTATTAGTTTAGACTTAATTATTTTATGGTTTGTTATTGTTTCCTTAAGTTAGTTTTTTTATGTTTGCTTTATTGTGTTCCTTTAATTAGATTGATGGATGTTATTTATTATGTCTATTTATGTTAATTTTTTATTGAATATTTATTTTATTGAAGATATATTCATCTTGTTTGATCTTGAATCTTTCTTACTTTATATTTCTGATTTATTATCTTGAAGTTACATGGCATATATTATAGTAGAAATGAGATATTACTTGAAATATATTATTTTAGTGAATAATATTTATTTCCTTCAAGAGATTTTTCAATTCATGGGCCTTATCTATTGGATAGGATAAATTACACTTTCATATCTAAACTGATTCATTACTTGATAAAGTGGATTTCTAAAATTACAATGGAATATGTCATATTTTGTAACTTATTCATGATTTCCCAAAACATTAAAAAAACCCCTAGCATCTTTAGGACCATAATCAAACCATTAGAACCCTACTATTATAATGGTATGATTCTAACTTTACCTTCATGATAGTGAAAGGGTTGATTATTTGATGGTATAATTTTCATCATCAATAGCCTCCATATACTCCTTAGAAGCATCAACCCAAACATAAAAATTACCATTTGGGTATGGGATGATAAGAATAGGTGTTTTTGTAAGTAAAACATTCAGCTTGTTTAAAGCCTCCTCACACTAAGGGGTCAACACAAATTTATTTCCTTTGCATTGCAAATAAGTAATGGGATAGGCTACACGAGAATTTTTTTTAACAAAATGCTAGTAATAACTAGATAAACCCATTAAGTTGCATACTTCATGTACATTTGTAGAAGGATTCCAATCTTAAATATCTTTAAAATAAATGGGATCAATAACAATGTCAACTTTAGAAATAATATGACCCAAATAATGAATTTTAGATTCACAAACTGCACATTTGGAGAGTTTTTGATACAACTTATGTTGTCTTAGTATTTTTAAGACTAAAAAAGTTATTGATCATGTTCAACCTCATTTTTAGAATAAATGAGAATGTCATCAAGAAAAACTATCATAACTTATCAAAAATTCTCTAAATACACTATTAATAATATTCATGAAGGCTACAGGGGAATTAGTTAGGCAAAAAGGTAGAATCATGAACTTATAATGTCCATATTGAGTTCTAAAAGTTGTTTTATGAATGTCATATTCTTTTATTCTCAGTTGATGGTAGCTTGATCTTAAGATCTTTGAGAAGACTACAACACACTTCATTTGGTAAAACAAGTCCTCAATCTTAGGCAAAAGATAATGGTTTTTTATTGTTACCTTATTTATCAAGTGGTAATCAATGTAAAGCCTCAATGTATCATCCTTATTCATAAATACCACCAAAGCACCCCAAGGGGACACACTTGTCCCGATGCTTCCACTGTCCAAAAGTTCTTGTAGCTAAACTTTTAACACTTTCAAGTTAGCAATATTCATGTGGTAGGGGACTTCATAAGTAGGGATAGATATGGGCATTATATCAATAGAGAAATCAAATTCTCATTTAGGTAGAAAAATATGTAGCATCTTAGGGAAAAAAACCATGAATTCCCTTAATATAGTAAAATATGCATTTACTAACTCATTTTACTTGGGTATTTCCTATAGTTAGACTTCGTAAATCTTACACCCTTTCTAATAGCCCTTTTCAACTAAAATTGTGAGTGTTTTATATATTTTAGGTCCTTATATGCCTTGAAATTATAGGAGTTATCTAAGGTCACTAATGCACTGCACTCTTTTTACCACATAATCAATCATGGCTTGATGTTCATGCAACCAATCCATCACAAGGATGAGATCATAAGACCCTAAACAAGTAAGAATAAAATTCATCTTGGTCTTGAACACACCAAGATCAAGTTTATATTATTTTAAGCACTCAAAAATAGACACTTTATTATTGGTACCAAACTCAACCTCCCAACCTTCTCTTATCAATATGGGTTTTATTTTACATTGATTAGAAACAAAAGGAAAGATAAAACAATCAATTGCACCTAAATTAAATTAGCAAACCAAGTGGAATGTCTAATGAGAAATATAATCTTGGAATCTAAGATATTATTTACCTCTCTATATATTAGTGGTTCTAAGACCAAGTTGATAGGCCTTTGCTTTTGTTTGAAAGGTTTATAGTTTTTTTTCAAAGCTATGGTGTGAGTTATGACCTTTGGATCAAAGATATTTAGGTCATCATAGGATTATGATACAATATCTTTATACTTGGTTAGAATTTATTTGGCTCTTTTATTTTCCAAACTTGTACACATTATACTAATATTAACTAACTGAGGTTAACCTTGAAATTTGAGATCAATTGCATTGTAATTCTCCCCACTTACTTTGGGAGTCTTGGTAGCCTTAGCTAGTTTATCATAATCAAAGAGTCTCTATAAGGATATCATGCCTTTGGGGATATTATTATAATTTAATTGAATGCCTTTGTCTTCAATTTTTATTTTAATTAAATCATAATCAAGGAGAATAGCTTCATCAATAATGTGACCCTTAAATACTCCTGAACTAGTCAAGAAATATATGATCTATTGATCATCATTGAATACCTAGAAGTGGTTGGCATTATAAAATACTAAAGGACATGGGATTAACTCGATTGTAAGGTTTTAAAACTTTGAACTATGATTGGGCATAAGGTTGGATATAACTAAAGTAAGTTCATCAACATCCTTATTTTCTTCCCTATGTATTGACACAATGGTAAAAGCATAAAAATATTTGATTAAGTCCCATAATATAAATTTATATTTCTTGGGATATGATAATTTATATTGATATTTACTCTTGACCTAATTGACCACTAGTTTAGAATCATCAAAAAATAATATTTCCTTGGCCTCATGCTTGATTTCAAATTATAATCCAAGAATTAGTGCTTCATACTTAGCCAAATTATTTGTGCATGGGAACTAATGTTTATAAGAGGCATTAAACTATTTCCCTATGGGATTTATTAACACCACTCCTAGTCCAAAACCTGATTTACATCTAGCACCATCAAAATAAATTTTCCATTATCTAGGCAAAGCATGATAAGTTTTAGAGTTGCATACTTTTGTGGTGTTAAAAGTGTAAATTCCAATATCTAAGTTAACTATGTTGACCCTCACATTTATTGCATTATATTTAGTGATCATATGTTTCATTTTAGTCTCCCTTTCTATCTTAATTTTATTAAGGACCACATTCTAAGGTAACCACATATGTGAACAATCTGTTGACATATAACCATTCAAGCTTCTAGTCTAGTCTCTTGTCAATAGCATCCCATAAGCATCAGGTATGCCCACCACTTGGATATCTATTAAATATTAAATCCTTGGCTCTAAGTTAATTTACATGTGAAAATTTAATAATTTACCAATCATTTTGACTCTTTACTTATATAATTGAGACATAACTCTATCAAATTGGATAAGAGTCAAACCTATTTTTTCACAAATACCCTTAGGCATTATATTTACAGATGCACCAAAATATAATAAAAAATTATTCAAATTTTTACCAAATATCCTAACTGTAGGTAGGAAAGGAGGAAAATTTTCCTTAATTTTGTGTGTTATAACATTATCATGTGTAGACTTTTGAGACTTAATAGGCTTTTTGGACAAATATTCCAACAACAAATCTCTTTGTTCATTAATCTATGTCAACTCATGAAAGGTATTGTTATCCTTGATATTCTTCATGTCCTCTACTATGTTATACCCAGTCCTATTAGAATAATTAGATGCATCATTGTTGGATTTAGAAGTACTTCTCTTAAGAGGTTCTAGATTGTTGTTTGAGGTAGTATCAAAAGGAGTCTCAAAGTTATTTGGAGGATTTAAAGTGGTCAATGGTTAATTTTGTTCCCTATTTCTCAGAGTATAAATATTTTTCAAGAATTATTGAAAAGCATGAATCTCTTTAGGAATATCCTTAGCCTCATCATCCTCTTGAAAATGGAACTCAAACGTCTCCACCATGAGCATTAGATCAGAAGACCTAGATGACCTTGATGAACCAAATGTACCTGCATCACAATCCTTATTAGGGATAACTTCAAAAGTATCTAATTTTTTTAAAGGTTTCAAATACGTTAAAAAATTCAACATAATCTATTTCCCCACATTTAGAACTATAATGAACAATACAATAGTCAGTTAAGCCAACATTAGTAATATTTATATCAAGAAAATTTTTGCTAATAGATGGTTCATTGTTCTTGTTGTTGTGGTAGCTATCTTTCTAAAATATATTAGTGGGCCCATTGAACCATTGAAAGGAGAAATTTCTACTAGAACTTTCTCTATTATTGCTTAATTGCTTTTGTAATTGAAGGAAGTCAATGCTAAGCTTTTAAACCATCTTGAGGGTAAAGTCACTCTCATTATTTAGGACCTTAGAATTATGAACTTGGGTGTTAGCATTAGCTATAGGAATTAAAGCATTCTGATCTCATGGATGAGATCTATGGGAAACATTGTTCAAGAATCCTAGGTTTTGAGTAGGATGAGCATGTCTCAAAGGTAGTTGGTTCATGAATGGTAGTTGGTTCAGGGTAGATGCATTTTAGTTATAATTGGGAATAACATTTAGAATGGGAAAATGTGGATTGGCATTAGGAATGGCATATGCCAATTTTTATTGGATTTGCATATGGTCATTAATAATCAAAACCTCAACATAGGCTAAAGCTAATGTGTTCATGGGTCCAATAACTCTCTTTATGAATGTAAAAATCATAAGATCTAAGGCATCTTTATACATTGTCAAGGCTAAAGCCTAATCAGGTCTGTAAGGAGCTATAATCCTACTAAACATTATTTGTAATGTTAAATTGAAAGCTCTTATGCACTCATTTGCATCCTTTTTTAATATGGTGAATTTTTGGTGCATGACACAAGGACTAATAATCTTATTAAAATGGTCAATGAAGACATTTTTAAAATCAAATTAACTAGTAATGTAATTTTAAGAGAGATATAAAAATCAATTATATGCAACATCCTTAAAAGTGAAAGGAAATAATCTACATGACACATCTTCATGAGTGAAATTTAACAATCTCAAAGTAACTTTGAATGATTTAACGTATCCACAACCTTTATAATGCCACTAGGACTAAACAGGAGTAGCCTAAATTGGTGAAGTTGGAAAATATTTTGAAATCCTACACTTATCTTTGTCTTTCTTAGCTCTCCTATAGACTTCCTATTCAAGTAAAGGTTCCCTAGTCTCTGAAGGTGACCTTGTTTTGATTCTTGATAATTCCATCTTAAGAACTTCAAATTCTATTTAAATACGATTCACCAATCCTATATTTATATATAATAATGATTAGAAATGCACATTAAAAAAAATTTTCAAAGATTCATATAAATGATGACAAAGGATAACAACCTTTAACAAAGTTAACTCAAATATGTATCTAAATATGAAATTATGATCGATGTTTAAGTTGAAATTAACTCAAATTATCAAAGGATTTATAAACATTTGATTAAAATAGCTATTACTAACCTCAAACATGTTTAATTGACAAAGCTTAAGACCTATTTACCATAATTAAGCATATGCCTTCAAAGAATGTTGATCTTTTTCTAAATGAATCACAAAGATGGGTCAAATATCATAAATATCAATAATATTTACACAATTGGACAAATAATGACATAATTATGCAAAGGTTACACCAATATTTGAACATAATTCAAAAAAAATGAGCAAAGATACATTAAATCTACAAAGATCTAATGTGCCCTCCTTTCAGCACCAGTGAAGCTCCTTCTGTTGATGCCAAAATTTGTATCATAGGTGCTCAAATTGTTTAAATAAAACTTCTCATTTTATAATTTAGTGAATTCAAAACATGAGTTATAAGTTATGATAATCATGTTATGCAGTGGTGAAATAGAGGCAAAGCAAGTGGATTGTTTCACAATATTTATAAAGTTTGGTGGTTGGGAGCCACCTTAGCCTGTATCTTTGTAAAGAATAAAGAAATATTATCTAATATTAGTGAATTATGATCTAATATAATCTAAATAATAATATAACATGTATATTTATAATGGAAATTAAGATAGAGTGATCTGGTTAAAAAAGAACCAAAAGAAAGGGTAAGGCAAAAAAGAGATGTTTCTTATATTCATCTCAAACATCATGATAAAGCTCAAATGTCCTCTAGGAATGAATTTAACCAATGTATAATATGAAATAAAATTATTTAAAATATTACTACACATCATTAAAACATCTAAGGAATGAAAAGTAATGCAAATGAGAACCTAGTTCACTTTAAAGATCTACCCCTACAAGTAAACATCATTATCCCAAATGCAAGAAGATTAAAAGAAATGAAATGAAATTGACATCTTTTAGTCAAAATAGAATTGGAATAAGTTAAAAAATCTTCAATTAAAATATGAACATCAATATTTCATAAGAACTATTCAAATCTAGAAATGAGAACAATCAAGTGAGAGAAAAACCATAATAATAAATGACATAAATGAATATGGATAATCTTTCTAGAATTCCTTTCTTTCATTAATTTCTCAAAAAATCCCTTCCTTTTACAAATGATAATACTCATTTTATATATTGCAAGGAAGTATTTTGGCTAGTTATATCTAATTACAAGTATACATGTGTAAGGATAATTGTCCTTTTTACAAAAGTTATAGAATACACTAAACTTTTTCAAGTGGACTAACCTATAGGAAATGTGCTTACAAGTTGCACATGCCTTTACAAAACAAAATAATATTTTATTTTCAAATATTACAATTCTTATACAAAAAATAATATTCCTAACTAAGATTGAGGACCCTACTTTGATGTAGTTTCCTGCCTTTCTTGAAGGATATTTAATCTATAATGTTGCTTGTTGATAAATTAGAGGTAAAAAATAGGCTTTAGGAAGAGTTCCTTTCCTTGATTCTCCAATTCTCTTAGGTTATTCTCAACCTTCTCTATTAATTTATTGATGTCCTTGGCATCTCCATTTACTCCTTGGATGAAAGAAGTATGCCCATGGTTCTTTTATTTTCATCCCCTATTTTACCTTTCTCTTGGCTTCTCACTTCTTGCATGAATTGAGTAGTTTTTTGATTGAAATACTCATTTGTAATAAGACCTAAATAACTAATTGAGGTGGGTTCCTTGATCAAAATATCCAAGATGTGCAACATCTTGTCCTCCTATTGTTTGAGGTCCCCACCTATGTCCATCATTTTCTTAGACCATATGCTTAAGGTATTGATCTTATCCACGAATATGGACATATCCATATTTAGGTGTGTTAGGATAATTGTCCTATAATTTTTGGACTTGATTCTTAGTCAATGATTTAATCAAGTCTTTTATCTAATAACTTAAAACCTATCATTGGCCAAATGGGCTTGTAGCCATATTGCTTTACTTGTTCATTGCATTCCTTCTTGTCCTTAATAACTTCAAATATTTGAATAAGTTGGTCATGGTTTCATCAAAAAAATTAAACCTTTCTTCTATAATTACCAAGGAAATAATTTCTTTCAAATTCTTGTTTTGTTCCAATATTCCTTTGTTCATTGTTTGTAGCTGGTCTGATTGGGCCTAGGCTACATCAATAATTTTCTATTCAAATATCTTGTCTTATCCTATATTTTGTCCTTTTTTTTTCAATTGTATTTTCACCCCTTGAGGAGATGTATCATCTCTCCTCATCCAAGTGGCACAATGGAAACATCTCACTTGCTATGGGTAATCAATTGGTGAGATGAATCTCTAGAAGGCCTAGTTCCTTTGATGCACTCTTTGAAACACTTTCTTACTTATTAAATTTTCATGAAAAGGGTTAAGAATAAAAAATATAAAATATAAAATATTATTCACCAATAATTATTTTCCCCCTATTGACTAAACTTATACCACTCAGAGAAAATCAAAGCTTCTTTCACACATAACTCACAACTCAAAACATATTGTTACATCAATGTTTCATATGCTAGGTTCAAGAGGTATATTGATGATTAAGAGGGATAATGAATGATAATTAGGATGATAAAATCATAAAACACTTATAAAACTATTATACACTAAAATATAACACTAAAAAATACCTATAACAATTACACTTTTGCACACTTGGTGAACAATCAAGGCTAACATGTTAGAAAAGACTATGTTCTACTAGATAAGACCAAAAGGATTGTAACAAGACTCAACTGCATATCATGTAAGTTGGAAAACTCACTTTCTTATTTATTTAAGAGACATTAAAATAAAAAAATGGCCAAGGTTTCACCATTAACCATTGAAGGCTACCCAAAAGAGCCCAAAAAGTCACTACTTATAGCATTTAGGAGAGGAGTGAGAAAAGGGAAGTTAAAAGGTCACTTGGACACTTGTCATGCTAAGAGATGGGATTACATGTACATGATAAGATAATGTTAAATTGATCATGAAAATTTAGAAATTACAAGTGTCAATCCAAGGCTTGAAACTCTTAAAATGTGGCATTAAATTCCTTTTGTTGGCTCAAAAAACTATATTCATCATTCCCCTTATTGGAACATCCAAAAATTGACTAGGGATATGTATAATTATTTTATTAAAAGTGAAATGTTTAATATATTATCTTCCATGCATTGGATACATTCCTAATCATTTGGTCCCCGCTAAAAATAAGACATCACTACCTGTAATCAAAGAAACTCCTTTTTTACACACCTTGCACACTTGTCTTCCAAAATGACATCAATTTATCATGAAAATACATAAAATTGGATTAATTAAATGTGTCAAGGCCATATATGGTCTTAGAGGAATCAATAACACCTTAAAATTAGCTTACTTGAAGTTTTTCACACTTCTCACTATCATATTCACTATGCCAATTCTAACTAGCTGAGATGATAGCTCTTGTAGGAACACTTAGGAGTTGTTATGAATCAATAAATTTTCATGAGGATTTATATTAAGTCTAAATATTCCATCCCATGTGATTGGCATCTTCAGACTCCTTTTAGAACATAAAAAAATACATAAAACTATCAAAAATACCCTACTTTGTACTCCATCTATATAATTTCATATAGTCCAAAAGGATTTGGAGTATCTTAATATAGTCCCCTAAAACCTCCAAACAATTTTATTATCATTACAGTACATTATTGTATCTTTCCATCTTCATTTTCCTAATCAGGTCATCTTCAAGGGTTTAACAGGGTTTTAGGTAGTTTTGACATTTAGTGATGTTTCATAAAGATCTAAAATTAGAAATGCAAAAAAATTCCTCTGGAGAAAATTTGAAAACCCATATCAACCTACCCAAAATTATTATATCTCCATGCTCAACCTCAAAGCAGATGTGAGCATCTAAAGTTGCCTTATCGAGCTTATTTTCTCATTTGCACAAGATTGAGTTATTCTATAGTCTAATAATGAATTTTTCATGGATTTAATTAAATCTCAATATATTATACATATCTAAATTAAGCTTATAAACATTATTATACTAGTTAAAAAAACTTACTAAGATCTATAAGTGAAGTTGGACCCTCAATTAGCTTTAGAATTTTTCAAGGCCTAATAGGATTAGCATGTATTTTGGTAGTTTTGAATATTTGGATAGATATATCATGGTTGGGATGGTGTCTCATGATTTTTCATACCTCATAAAAGATAATAAATCTATCACATAACCTTCAAATCACTCTTTCTCATTCCTTATTCTCATTCACCAACTAGGCTTAGTTGGAGATTGTTTGGTTGAGTTGTGTGCAAGAGAGTTTTGACCATTTAATGAGGTCTAAGATTTTATGATTTATTCCTAGAACCCATTCACCTTCCATCAACCTCAAAATATTTTCCTTGAGGTCCCTAAATCCTCATATCAAGTTTCTTACCCATTGTGGCTTGATTGCTTGACTTGTCAAAAGTTCTAATTTTCTTAATTAGCTAATCTGTGAGACAAAATAGTGAGGTATATCCCTCTTATTCAAGAAAAAATGAATGTTTTATAATTTTTATTAGGTTATAATGAATATTTTTACGAAATGGATAAGTCAGACTCACATTTTTAGGCACTTAACCAACTCAATTTGTCCAAAAAAAGGCCTCCAAAAAGGACTATATTTGCATTCTTCACTTCCTCTTATGGAAGACTTATTCAAGGTCAAAATTACTTTTTTTAGGATTCCCCAACCTGTTATTCAAATTAAATTAATAATAAATAATTTTAACATTGACCAAACTATACCTTTCTCCACTTCTAGCTCCTCATTCAAGCTACAAGCAACATGAAGCTCTCTAAGTGTGATTGTATGGACTATCTCACTATGAAGTTTAAGCTTGAGGTGTCAATTCAACATTTTATGTTGTATTAGAGTGTGTTAAAACTCTAAAAAAAATTATAATACATTTAAAAAATCTTGGTAATCCTCCTTAAAAACTTCTTATCACTTGCATCCTTCAACTTTCTCAAGACCAAGCAGCCAGTTATAGGTGGATAGTCTTGGAGTCAAACACACCTGTAGGTGGAAATATATGATTTATGCCTTGTTTTAATGTTTTAAGTAAATTTTTAATATATACACACCATTATATAGCTAAAAATTTTCATTTTATGCCTAGAGTGAGCTCCATTATCAAGGTTATCTAGCCCAAACTTCATGATAACCCTACAACCAGCCTATAGGTATACATTTTGTGATCAAAAGGAGGCTTATATGTAGTGTTGTGGTCAAAACCTAGTATATACTTATATATTAATGATATTTATACTACTTTAATTTAATTTTCACTTGATAATTTCATTCAAACATGAAGGTATGCCTTTATTACAACCTTGGGTGTAGGGACCCTCTTTAGGCTTCAAACCTGTAGGTGTTATTGTCTAAATTCAGTGCATAAAAGTGTAACTTTGGGTCCTTCAACAACAAATTTAAACTAATAATATACCCTCCATATTTTTCATAGCTCTTATCCTATGTAGGTTGTATAATTAATAAACATTTAGAAGCTTCAAAACTCTTGATAACTTTTTTATAAGATATCCACAAAATGGCTTGAACATCTATTTTCATCTTTTAGGGATTAGATTGTTGAACTCAATCATCCCATATTTAAAGGTAGTTTACACATAAAATTTCCCATTTGATACTTCAAATATGTCTACCATAATTATTCCTACATACTAGGACCCCAAGTAAGGCTTTACCATGCTTCAAATTTTTGGACAAGTACCTTTATGGCTCTATGATGTCACCTGTAGGTGAATATTTTCACATACAGGTAGTGGATACAAATTTGGATAGTATTTGAGATGTATATTATTATGATCAATTCAAGGCCCTCACTAAGTTTTAAAATTCACTCCTATATTTCTGAAGGATCTGAAACAATTATCAATACTTTCCTTTCAACATGACATCCTCTAGAGGGCACCTATAGGTGTACTTTGAGCTATATTAGGCAGTGAACATGAAATGATCCATGTACCAAGGAAATTAGATTAATATTTAATTTATCTCTTCCTAAAATTACCTACATGAAACATTATGATGCCTCAAATATTGAGAAAAGTTCATACACCTCATTTTGATGTCTTCACTTCCTATAGGCACATGTAGGTGCATATCTCTATTATATGGATGTGTGTGTGACTGAGGTACTAACACAATACCTTATTATACAAAGTGAAAGTTATTACTTGATGTTAATAATATAAGAGTATGTTAAACATCATGAGATATTTTTTACACTTCTATTAATCATACTAAATAGTTTCCATACACATGTTTCCCTATGACTATAAGTGAGAATGGGCAAATAGTTGACTATGAGTATAACACGACTAAAATTTGATCATAGAATGGTGTGATGAAACAAAATATGGAAGGTGTAAATAATTATGTAATTAATAAATTAGAAACATCATATTCCATTCATCATACCCTTTGTAGATAAATAAACATTTTTCAAACAAGAAAAACTTTGACTGAGACCTCACATGGTGACACCTTCCTGCAAAATGAGATGAATTGCCTATCAAAACACCATGAAAGATGAAAAAAATAATGGATTTAATTTTGAGATATATCCAACATAATCTATAATTAACATCACCCACTAAATTTTATGGACTTGTCCAAATTAGAGAAAAATCTATATGGTGTAAGAAACAATGAGCAAAAAACATAGTCAACTTGTTAGAGATGATTTATAAAACATAGTTGAAAAATATTTTTAAAAATATTATGAAATTTAATCTCTTTAATTTTAATATCACCTCTGAAATTCATTTTAATTGTAAGTTCTTAAGCTATCCATACCAAGCATAAACTTGCTAACCATTTCTATGTGTCTAGAAGGGTGAGAAAAGAGCGTAATGGTTGTAGGCCTTTTTTAGAACGTCCAAATCATTTAAAGTGATGATATGAGTCTAAGGATTATTAAGAGACATTTCAAAACCTTATACCATGTGTCACATTCCCTCATGGACCATACAAGTGCCAAACTCCTCCATTTTTAGTTGATTTCTTGAATTTAAATTAGATAACCTACAAGTTTTAGATGGGAATAACATTATTGATAGTGAATCTAACTTATTGGATGTTTTAAATAATAATAAGACACTTTTACACCTTTAAAACCATTCCACTTTTAGTTATGACCCTTAAATACCTACTAAGTGACTCAAAGTGACATATAAACTAATTAGACCATTATTAAGGCTAAAAAAGCATCAAATAACATAAAATGGACTATAAAACACCCCATGATAAAATATTATACCCTTAAAACATCTAAAAATCAATTTTTTACCTATAGGGATCCTAATTTGACCTGTACGATCAAATTTGGTCAACACCTTCAATAGGGGTCAGACCTGTGAATGACTCTATTTTTTGAATGGTGAATTATTACCCAGAAACCATGGATTTATTTTCAATCACCCTTTCCAAATTTATAGTCTATAGATTGAATTAAACCCCTACTGATGAATAAGTAATATTTAGAGCTAGGGTTTCTATTTGTCTCCCACTTTACTCCTCGAGGGAATCCATCCTTTATTTCTCCTCCTTTTGTAAGGCCACAATCCAAGGCTTGAGCTCATCATGCATAATTATGTTGATTGATTTAGTAATGGCCCATGGATGATGTATATTAGGAACCTTCTAAAAATTTCCATATACAAACCATTCAAGGATAGTTAGACCTTGAATAGGGTTCTCCTTGCCAAAATGGTTGACCTAACTCAAAGGGTGAGTGAAGGTCAACATGGGCCTCTTATTTCTTGATGGAACCAATGCTAGCTTAGAATTTCTCTTTTGGGTAGGCATGGTAATAGGGATTAAATCTAATGCAACTTCTTTCCCTTTCTTTTCTTTTGCTTCCCTAGCTTGAGACTAATATTCTTCCACTTGTATTTCTTCCTCATCAAATTGATATGCCCTAGCTAGTGCCTTCAAGGCATCTTCCACTATCTCTTCAAGATCTAATGCTATTATGACAATTCCTTTAACTTATGATTTTGGTTTTTCTTTATGGGTTGAGGAAGATGTAATCTCCTCAAGTATACTCTCCTCTATTTTTGGCTAGGTTGGAGGAGGTAAAGAAGATGGACCTCCTAGAAATTGGTATTATATTTGCCCTAGTTACTGTATATCATCACTTAGCTTCTACTCTCTCTGTAATCTAGCCTCTAGCTTTATGTTATGTTTTCTCAATCTTTCCAAGACCTCAATAAATGAAGAGGCTTTGGTGTATATTGGGTCATAAGGTCTAGGCTAGTATTCATAGGTTATATTGATCCCTTTTGCCTTCAAGTACCCCATAACTCTTCCTTGGGGATCCCACTACCTTAGTTCATCATGTTTTAATATGGAAGAGGCCCTATGTTTAGAGTCAACCTTAATATTGTCCCATTATTGAAACACAATCCTACCAATGGTAATGGGGAAGTGTGGAACATTTCCTTTCTCTTGGTCATACAAAGACCATCTATGACATTACATATTTGGTATGTTATTTCTTGTTTAGCTAGTTTATTAAGAACATGAACTAGTAGCCTAAGTGGGGTGCATTGTGTTCCTTCAATCTTGATTATGGTGTAGTCAGGATATATCCATATATCACCTATAGATTCAACATATTTCTTGATTAGAAAGCTGACCTTGATCATTGGGTTTTTTGAAACAACCTCCACTAAAGTTGGGTAAACACAATCATAAATGAACTAAATATGGTACCTATATTTGAAAATATGTAACTTGGAGTAAAATTGGGAGACTATTTTTATCCCATTAGGTGACCATTCTCTAAGGTCTAGGATTTTTGTGGTGATGAGTAAAGCATCCAATAAGTATGACATCATGTGAAATTTTCCCCTAGTCCTTTTCTTAATTTTTGAAATATGTCTACACAAGCAGGTGCTAATAACTTCATTGAGGGGAGGAGTGAACTCCCTTTCAACCATAAAATATATCAAGGTCACTTAGATTAAATCTACATAGGTGGTGGTTATATTTACACACAACTTATTCATCAAGGTCATAATCATCCTAATCCTAGGTTTGAATTGGCTAATTGGGATGTTACCATTGAAGTCCAAGAATACTTGATTCCCATAATATAGTAATGGGGTAAGGATGGTCTTTAGGTCATTTCTCTTAGCCCATTTATTTATGATGGTCATGTATATTTGGGGCTTAGGTAGCTTATAATAATTCTCAAAATCTATGGTTGAGACATAGGTTATACCTATGCTAGTGTGCTCATTGACTAACATGCATTTATCAATCTTACAATCTTTAAAAATAAGATATAGAACATTAATACAATGTAACACCTCAATTTTGGCTACTAAAAAGTGTAATATTTTCATATAAATAACCACTATGTCATAATATATCCTTTTCATAGGAAAGTTCTTCTCCTCTTGTTTTGTGATGATCGGTTTCTCTTCAATGATCCATAATATCTTGGACCAGTTGTGTCCCATGTTTAGGGTGATGGAATCAAATTTTATATCCTTAAAGACTCTTCTCTTGACATATAAATTCAAATATATCTTTTTATTTTCCTTTAAAGTGCCTTTTTAGGATGCCATGGTTTGAGATAGATCAAATTTCTTGCTAGTCGACTATTCTTTGATTGTGGATTTAAATTATGCTTATTTTGATGACAATTTTCCTTTTTAGGCTCAATTTGTGATCAATATAGGGTCAAATTTGGGATTTTATGAATGCTATGGATTTTCTAAATGTCTTATACAAGCTTTAATTATGATGACTATTTTCACTTGTGTGAGCTTTATACCTTAGATTTTGTTTAGATCCTTATATTTATACCTTTGCCCTTTTTGAGCCCACACGATCTTAAAATTTTCATTTTACATCTATGTGTCATGATCATGGCATATATGTGGCATTTTCATGGAAAACTTGCTCATTAATGTTTAAAAATTGATTGTTTCTTTTTTAAAAATCTACTTTTATTTCATACCATCCGATCTATTTACATGAATCAATGTTAGCCATCGATCTTGACCCCTTGAGTTGAGCATCATTGGTCACTATATATAGTTGGCTTTGAGGTTGTGTCACATCCTAGTCCTAAGGGCCTTTTGATTTCTACACCTTGTCAGTTTTGTAAGATGATGTACATTCACCATGTGGCCATCTATAGTTTACTCACAGGGTCTTTGACTTTTCAACACTGATTATGCACCATTAGATTTGATGGGTAAGAATCAATGTAGACAATTGATATTTGGAAGATGAAAATGATTTAATAAGTCCTATATACTAATTTATGCCACTTGGTATTCTCATAGACCTTTTGAGCTATGTACTCTATCAGTCTTGTGAGTTAACATGTTCTCACCACATGACAGTCTCACATTATCTAGTATCTTCATTGAAAATTATACTCTCATCCCGCACCATTTGATCATCATCATTCAAATGAATTCAACTAATTTCATTAAAATCCATTAAAAGGACTGTTATTGGCTATTTTTTATCCTTTGGCCATGGCCATGACCATGACACTTATCACTTCCTTGTCATCTCAAAGGCATCATTGAAACTTTGATTAGTTAGTCTCTGTTCGATCACATCTGTCTGAGCAAATGTATATCATTGATTTTGAAAAGATGCACAATGTTTAATTAATGGTTAGGAAACATAAATAAATTAGGTTAAATACTTTAGACTATAGTTTTATTTCATGTTCAAAAACATAAAATAAACCTTAGGCTAGAATGTTAAGTTAAACTTAGAACATAATAAAAGGGGGACCCCATGACTAATAATAAAAGGACTTAACATAAGGTTTTACTCTATTAATAAATATTCCAAAACATTAGGTTAAAATCTCTAAGCTAGGTTTTTTAATAATATGACCCTTCAAATAAAAGTCAAGGCATAATGTTTTATCCTTAGGTTTTATTGTATTAATAAATACAATTGAAACCTTAGGGTAAAGTCCTAGGTTATGTATATATAATAAAAAGGGACCCTTTTAGTCTTAATATTGATCTTGTGTTGTTGGATCTTGGCCATCCAAGTGAATGTGGATCATTAATCTTGATCCATGGGGTCAAGAGAGATTGGCCTATGGATCAAAATCTAGACTTATCAAGCCCATCTCTCACTATCCATTTATGTTTGCTCGAGTAAATGTGGGTCATTAAACCTAAAAACAAGAACAATGTTTAAGTTAATACATCGAGGTATATGGAACTTAGGATAAAATCTTAAGAACAAGGTCTTTTTTATATTAATAAACATGAATGAGACTTTAGGACTAAGATTTTAGTCTAAGTTATAATAAAAAGACCACGGATTATGCAGACTAAGCTTAGGAACATAATAAAAGGACCCTGTAATGATAAATTTAGACCATGCTAAGGTAAAGGGAAAAACTAACATGGAACATAAATGAAATAAAACATATAATTCTTATACTAAGGTTTGGTCGTGTTGAAAAACATGACTAAGCCTTAGTATAAAAAATTGAACTAAGTCTATGGCATTTTTAAAGTGTTCCCACATGAATTGTTCCCACCAATTTTGAATTTGGTCTAAAAGAACCTATGATAGGTTTTCTTGGATGAAGGTTTCAAGAAGCTTTAAACATATATTTAATTTTAATTTCTATAGATTAAAGGCTATTAAAATCCTAAGTTGAGATTAACTATAAAATCTAGGCATAGTTCATTCAAGGAGGGTTCCATTACACCTATAACTTGAAACATGAAGAGAAAACATTAGAAAACATAGACAAGGTCAAACCAGATCCATCAACAAATAATACAACCAAATAAACATGTGGATGATATTCAAATACAAAATAATTTGCAAACATGTTAATGATACTCTGATCAATTAAAATTTCAATTTTTAAAGAGTAAATCTATACAATTTATCACAAGGGTGCCCATTTTTTAGAAATGGGGGTATGTTGACCTCAACAGGACTCTTTTCACTTTTTGATGTTTAGGGTTTTTTGGATTATCTAATGCTTTTGGATTTTTTGATTACCTGATGTTTTTAAGTTTTTTGGATTAAGTATACAAGTGTTTTTCTTATATGTATTTACAAGGACTAATAACAAAGGGAGAACTTGTTTGAGTTCTAGGATGGGAGATGATAATGGATGGAATAGATTAAGAATGATGTTGGAGGAAATTCAATAGGTATGGGGGATGATTGGTAATGATAAGGGATGGATTAGGGATCTCTAAGGACCATGTCACATGGGAACCAAGTGTCTAATAATCAAAGTGTTATTGAAAGG
The DNA here is from genome assembly GCA_037957365.1 of Torreya grandis. Taxonomy (NCBI): domain Eukaryota; kingdom Viridiplantae; phylum Streptophyta; class Pinopsida; order Cupressales; family Taxaceae; genus Torreya; species Torreya grandis. Next base: position 102,561 of record JARHVA010010401.1, on the reverse strand, counting down.
ATTATTCTAAGATGGTCTTATAACAAGTCTTAATAATTATTCCACTTCCTTATCAATGTCAAAATGGGATGAATTGATGGACATAATAGGATGGATATGAGGTTGACACATGATGTTTAGAATGGATAAGGATGGTTTAATGTGATTTGGAAATGACATATAGTATAAAGGATTTAGATGGAAATGGGGTTGCCTCCAAGTGTCAAGGTACTTGCAGATAATGAATTATTTACATATTATGCCAAAATCTTGGGTTTCATCATGACACTTTTTCAAGGTGTCATCAGATATAGTTTTCACCATTAGATGGATTATTTCTCTTTCTATTTATATTTTTTATTTTTTAATATGTTTTTGATGTTTTTTTTAATTTTTTTCAAAAACATTTTACCATTAAAGTTTGAGCTCCCAAGATGTCATCATGAATTTTATTAGTTTCTAAATTAGCCTTTTCAAAATTGATCAGGATGTTATTATAGCCCTATGATAGAGGGTGTTGCCAAGGATGGTGTAGTATAAGGCATATTGGATAGAGGATATTTGTTAATCATGTGAAGGATTTGGATGGATGGAATGATGGTGATGTGAATGGGAATTGGTATCAATAATATAACATTATAAGAGACTAAAATTATCCATAAATTAGATGTTTTAGAGATGTCATTTTTTACTGATGGTGTTTGCAACTTGTGATTTATAATTTTCCTGCAACTATGGTAATGCCGGAGGGAAAAATTTATTTATTAATCCCTTGGTATCTTAAAATGTTTTCACCAAGGGATTATTTTATACCCAACACATTCCATTTATTAAAATGGGGACCCCTTATTTTAAATTATGCAAATTTTTGATTTAAAGTAAACATTCAACTTGATCAGAAACTAGTATTGAATATCTTGTGATGATCTAGTTTACATGGGTCTGTTAGCACGTAAGATTCATTTGACTTCATCTAATGTTCTTATGTTTCCATTTTTTAGGTTTAACGGGGTATCATTGATGTGAACATTTCTTAGGGTTTTACACCTTAACATTAAATTGACTCTTTATTTTTATTAACCCTTGGTCTCTTATTAAATCTATATTTAAAATCATGTTAAAAAACCTTAGCCTAATTTATTTAGCATAAATTACATTTGAAATAGATTCAAAATTTATGCAAGGTTAAAATTACTAGAGAACACTTTATTATATTAAGATTTTATCCCAAGTCCTAATCGTATTTATTCATACAACTCAGACCTTAGGGTAAAATATCTATGCTAGGTCCTTTTATGGTTCATGAGGTATAATTTACTTGAAATATCTTTTATTATATTCTTAGATTAAGCCTTACTAAGTTTTGAATAATATTTTATTTAATACAAACAAAACTTTAGACTATGCTTTATATATTTCCCAACTATTAACTTATGTCTTTAATTTTATGACTGCAAACAAAACTTTAGACTACACTTTATATATTTCCCAATTATTAACTTGTGTCTTTAATTTTATGACTATAGATAATATGAAACATGTATTCTTGGGATCTATTCATCCAATGGCATGAGATCTAGTTGAAAATTTAGCAAGATCCAAGAGCTCTACAAGAATGACAAGTATCACCATCATGGGAGCCTAGTATAATTGATCTAATGAAGCAAGGGAATCATTGAAATGTCAAATAGTCTATGAAGCTCCATGAGAGTGATAAGTGTTAGCATCATATGAGACCAATATATAAATATAGTGGCCCATAGTAAGAAGTAGAGTCAACAAGTCAATAGCACCAAAGCCCCATGGAGCTTCCAAGTGGCACAACATGAGCATTTAAAAAAAAACTTAGCTAAGGGCTTTATCTTAAGGATTTTTTCCATGTTTATTAACATTAATAAAACCTTAGGTTAGATACATGTCCTAAATACCTTATTCTAAATTTGTATACACTAATTCATTTTATTTTATGTTTTTAGGGAGTCCCAAAGAAGTGACAAGTGTCAAAGATCACATGGATGTCATTGAAGGTCATGTAGACATCAAATGATGAGCATGAAGACATCAAAATTAATCTCAATAAAGAGTCTTGAGGAGGTGTTAAAATATTGATAGTTTTGTGGACATCATTGATGGTTATGTATATGTCAAATGATGGGCATGCGAACATCAAAATTAAGCTTAGCAAAGAGTCTTGAGGAGGTGTTCAAATATTGATAGTCATATGGATGTAATTTATTTCAATGTAGACATCAAATTATGAGCATTTAGATGTCAAAAGTAAGCTTATCATAAAGTCTTGAGGGGGTTTTCAAAGCTTGATGGTCATGTGGATGTCAATGATGGTCACACAAACCTCAAATAATGGGCACACAAATCTTAATTTTAAACCACAATAGATAGATGTTTGGATTCAAATAATCCAAATATATATGGATCATGTTGATTCGTACAAATAGATCCGATAGTGTGAGGTCAATGATAATTTTCAAAGGTCTCAGAACTAGCGAGAAGTTACCACATGGCATAAAGGCATCAAGTCAGGACTGTAAGGTATATAGAGGACCCCATAGAGCTACAAAGTGGCACATTCACACTCCATCATGGAAAAGATCAATGGTGTGATTCCTAGGTGGAATTTTCAAATATTTAGACTCCATGAGGTGTTGACACATGTCACATTTCAAAAGCTAGTAAATAGAATGACATGGAATTACCACATGGATATAATATGTAGATATATATTTATTGACATCCATTAGGTCTCACAATTAAGTTATATTCCTTTGGTAACTAATCTTGTTTTACATTTTGAGGAATATTTATTTGTAAAGGTAGTGGTGACATGCAATGCACATTTTAGTTAAGATTGATCATAGTTAAATGGTGTCATTAGTTCTGAGTTATTGGTAAAAGAGATACTTGTCATTCATACATGTCTAAAATCCATTTAAAGGTGGCTAACTTAAAATATCTAATAGGTTATTCTCAAAACCTATAAGAGAAGGTATTTTCATGCATATATTTAGTTTTCATGTAGTTCAAGCTATAATTATAAAAGTTGACTTTATTTAGACATGCACATGTTGCATAAATTTTGAAAAGGCTAATTTAAATTGATGACTATAAGAATACTCTTATGCAATTCCAACCATAGTTATAACTCATATTCTAATTGTCACATTTAATGACTTTACATGGACTTGGAGGATGAGGCGATCCCTTTCCCAAGCCTATTGAAACAATTTTAATCCACTAGTTGGAGGTGTGGGAAGATTTTCAATAAATAGGTGTAGAACCAATTTCAATTGTCAAAAAATGTATTTATGTATTTTCTTTCCAATTTTTGTGTAATTAGGCTTAGATTTTTGTTTGTATGAGTCAATAATTCTTAGTGTGAAATAGCTAAAATTAATTATTTCTTATCTTTATTGATATACTATTCTTATATGTGTAAAAGCTATTGAAGAATTAGAAAATTAAATTAATTTTTGGTAATTAAGTTGATTGATTCATAATTTTGAATGTATATGAGTGTTTTATTTTGATATAGTTTTTTGTATGTGTGAAAAATCTACCTCAAATACCTCATTAACTTGAGTCATAATCTCCTAATTAATCATGTGAAATAAATTCTCTAAAAGGGACAACCTTTGATTAAGGCTTGTGGGTTTCCTATATTAGTATCCCCTTAGACTTATAAACTATGATTAACTTTGTGTGTGTAATAGTTGTTTGAAATAGGCATAGATTTTGAAAGAACTTATCCATTTAGAAACTAGCTAGAGAGGTGATTCTTGAAAACCATAGATTCTTCTTTTCTACCTTACCCTTACCTCCTTTTTTGAGTATTTTTTTTATGATATTCCCACTTTAGATTAACAACCATCCACCCATATAACTCATGTAGTAATTAAATACCCTTTAGAGATAACACCTTCATCTAAAAACCTTATAAAAAACCTACATGCCCTACTAGTTATTCCATCAATAAGTAGTTCTAACCACATACTTGCAACTCATGCTCTAAAGTGGAGTTTACCTCCATTGAGATCCTAAAATATTAAAGGATAACACATTGACTATGGTATACATAAAAAAACATATCAATATTTTTCACTGGCACTACAATGAGGGCCAAATACTCAATGATAGTAGTATCCTTTGCACAAAGTTACACTAGAGTCACTTAAGAGAGTGACCAAATATAATTCTTAGACTGGTTTTCTAGTATCACCCCTATCAAATCATATGATACCTATATCCATGCCAACAACCCTAGTTCATATCAATCTACCTCCTCCAATAGGGAATCTATTGACGATGAAAAATGTCACACCAAAGAATCAACCCATTTGCCTATAACAAGGTTAAGATAGAATCATACTAGTTTAATCATAAGGGACCTATGGCTGAAAATCAATATTAAGGTGTACAAAAAAGGTTTTTTTAAGTTTTTGGGATTTAATATGTTCAATAATAAATCTAAATCAAGAGTACAAACATTCACTAAGTTGATCAAACTCAACATGAAAATCAATTATGTCAAGAAAAGTTATTCATAAATAATGTTTTGATCCAAGAAGTTAATCATTACTTCAATATCATATAACTCAATCTCACATCTAATATAAACTATCATCTGACCTATCTGACATAATAAATTCTATGAATTAGATAATCTCTTGAAGGATAGAAAATTTAGATTGTTTAAAAGTATATTCTATGTCTAAGCTCATAAATGATCATCTAAGATAACAAACAAGAAAGCATAAAAGAACAATATAATTCAATAAATTAGATTAAAAAAATAGGACAACAACTAAACTAAGAAAGGAAAACAAATAATTAAACTAAGACATAAACCAACTAATTTAAATGAACTAAGTCTAATAAAATAAAACAATCTAAGTCTATACTAACTCTATAACAAACTAATATAAAATATAACTAAGTGTAATATAAAGAAATAAAGAAAACTAATCTAGAAAACTTAATAAGTAGAAAATATAAATAAATAATAAGAAAAGAAAATTCAAATAAAATATAAAACATAAAAATTTGTGAGTCTTAACAAATAAGAGTTGTCTTAGAAATTCAAATTAATTTATTTGATAAGTCAACATCCTTCATACAAAATATCTTCAAAATATAACTTTTATAGTCAATTAGATCAATAATCTATCACAAAATCAATGTTTTCATCATTATTTTGGCTGAATACTTAAATTCTGAACATAAGACTACAAGTTATAATCATCAAATGATATTATACTCGACAATCTTTGGATAATCAGTTATAGATAATAACATAAAACTGGATATACCTATGTTGTCTAAGTAGTATACTCAATTGTTAGAGAAAGTATCATTGGTCTATCTGTAAAAGTCATGCTATCTCAAAAAAATTACATAGAAGAGAGAGATAAATGAATGACTTTACCAATGTACAAGCCTTCAGTGCCTATGTTGTTCCTCATTTCTCAAAATAAATCTTTTAAATATTTTTAAACCTCCAAAGTTGGTTGTAAAATAAGTTATAACTAATTTTAGTTAGTTATTTGTCAACTTTATTAATTAACTTTTAAAGTTAATTAATTTGGTGGTTACAAATTAAAATTATTTAAGACTTTTAACAAGTCTTAAGAGATCAAATATTTCAACTTAGACCAGGTATTTCTAACAGGTGGGGACCCCCTTTAAGTCAACTTAGGATATTTAGAATATCATTTAATTAATAATTAATCTAATAAAATATCATATTAAATAAATAAATATTCTACATTAATACTATTTGTATTTTCAATTTAAACTTAATGCATATATATATATATATATATATATATATATATATATATATATATATATATATATATATATATATATATATATAAAGGTGAATTATACCATGTATATAATCCATCTATTACCAAACAATATACCCAAAAACTCCAAAAATTGAATTTTTTTCTCTTATTCCATACAATGCTTCTAAAAACAAATTATTTTATGAAATACCTCGATAGTGAAAATATTTTGACTATATCACATGAAAGGTGAACCCAAACTCTGCATGAATCAATGTTCACTTTGATGAAAATGACCATTTTACTATGTTTTTCTTAAATTTGATGTTTAGATGACCATCAAACTACATAATTTATGGTTTATGATGATGGCCATTTGGCTGTCAAATTTAACATCTCAAAAATTCATATAGGTGATTATTTTAAAAATTTGTACAACAAAAGGAAATTGAACTAATTTCCAAAATCAAATGAAAACCCATTACTTATCTCCTAGTTACTATCATGATTCCACTTTCTAAATAAACATATTATTCTTCATGATTTTCTAATATTCTCTTCTACCCATACTATTTTATTTTGCAAATCAAGGTTGAGGGAAAAATTCAAAACTTTTGATTTATTCACAAAATAGCTAATTACATCTTCTATATAAAACCAATTCATATCTTTCTAAAGAATCAAGAATAAACTTTCTTTTGAGAAACAAAGTTTGGATTATTTGAATACTAACAAACTTCCATAATCTCAATATCTTTTAAATCCATTTCAGATAATCATGATAAGCAAGATCAACATCCTATAATATCCTTAATTCTTCAAATTTATAGATTGATCATTAACTTTTCAAAGCACATGTATACCATCACACTATTTTATGTCAAAAATTACTGATATTATTTTCCAAAAATTTTTCAAAAACCAAACCTGTAGTATATGTACCATATGGACAAATGAACACATTTGAAATCAAAAACTTAAATCACATACATTCTAAAACTCCCATTTTTGAAAAACTTATCAGAGTGTTGGCCACAAACTTTCAAGAAATATATCCATAATTCTTATGAATCAAGACTTAGGAAGGATATCAATGTATTTCAAAGAAGACACAAGCAAAACCCTTATTTAATATGCAGAGTTATTATTAAAACAAACATTCTAAAAATCAAAAATTTCAATGAAAACACTCTTAAGACTATGCATATTCAGAAACCAAACACTATATACTAAAATATCAAATATCAAAGTATTCAAATAATTATGTGAATGATATATTAATCCATAGTTCTATTTTTCAAAAAGGACAAACCAGACAAGATTCGATTATATGCATGTAAACCAAAAACCTATAAATTTCATTACCTTCTATCATGCATATAAAGCATATACATAGCTGATAATATTTTAAATCTCTTAAATATATCCTCAAAATTGTTTACATGCAGATAAATTATAAAACTTTCTTATACTAATTTTTATCTTTTTCCATGAAACCATTTAAAAATAATAACCCAAAACTTCCATTAATACTCATGCACACTAAAAACTCAAACCAGAACTTATTTCTTTGATGTAAAATACAATATTCATCTTAAACCACCATGAACATTTTCAAAAAAATTGTTCAATATTATATAAACATACCTGGCGATTGACCCTTACAATCTTTGTATCTAAAATCCTCCAAATTTATCCTCTGTAACTTCAAATCTAGCAAGCCAGAGCTCTGCTTCCATAATAAGTTTGTCAAAAATGAAGCAAAAACCAAGAAAATGAAAACTTATATATATATCATCTCCTTGCCATAATGAACTTAGCAAGGTGCTTGAATCTCATTGGTTCACATTGAACCAAGAGTACTTAATTACCTTGTTAAATTATTTGTCATCAAAATTAAACTTAGTCATTGTTAACTTTTCCACTAAAGCATTCACCAACTTCCTTCATTCAGGCTGATCTATTTTTTTATTAATTTCACTATACCTCCAAATCCTTGGCATATCTTGAAGCTTCGCTAATATGCCTTTGAATTAAATGTTCATGCTAACTCACCATTATGAGTCATGAAACATAGACTACATTGTCTTTGAATCACCAATAGTTTATGCCTATAGACTTAGATAAACAATATTTAAAGTCACCATGGCCCAATTATCATTTCAAAACTTTTTAGATAAATGACCATTTATACCACATCTCAAATAACATAAACTTGATTCATAAAGATTTTCAAATAAGTTCTTTCATAACATTTAAATATTTTTTTTGAATGTCCATCACCTTATCTTTAGAAACACTTAGAATAGGATAAATTTAGATTTAAAACTTATATTCCTTATGATTATTTGATAATCCTTACATCCATAATAACTTGGATTTAAATTTTAAACTAAATTCCAAATATGGAAATCCTTATTTATAAAGTTAATATTTATATTTCATAATTGAATTTTTGAATAAATATAATTGAACACCATCAGGACAAATTATATAATATGTTCAATTTTGATAGAACATTAAGAAGAGTTATCTTATCAAACTAAAATGCTAATTTATGAAATGCTAAAATATGAGTGTCAGTTTATCTACAACTAAAACTATAAAATTCTTTTAATCATATATACATCAATTTTATTCATTGATCTATAAATGCTTTTCGAAACCAATATCATGAAGATATAAATTTATAGAATATGATAATCATTAAACTACCTAATTAAAAATAATGCATATTCATAAAATAAACTAATTGACTTAGGGTCCTCAATTTTAGTTTTAGATTTTATGACTAGGTCATCACTATGACAAATAATAGTATTAGTTTATTATTTTAAAAAAATTGGGGAGTGTGAAAAATATGCATAACAATAGTGACCTTGATAGCTAGTTTCAAGTATGAAATTGGGTAGAAATCAAATTACATATTATAAGGACACTAACTTGAGAGTGTGATCCAGGTAAATCATTCCTCAAGAAACTATGCATGAACCCCTTTCAATAAATGAATTCTGATAAAGGATAGTATGTTCAGCTAGTATGGCATGAAAATAGGGAATGATATAACAAGAAATTTTGGGTTGGATGCATAAACAAATACAAATGCCTCAAATATAATGTTTGAAATTTCAATAATACTTTGACAACTAGTTATAACTCAGCATATATTATTCATATATAAAGAAAAGTAATTTTATAAAGAATAATATTTGAAAAATAATTGATATTTACAACAGAATTACAACCTCCTTGCATTCTTCTTTCATAATGTGAAAAATTATTCTACTTGAAACACTTGTTAATATTTTCAAAAGTAAACGTCAAACAACAACATGACAATAAACAAACAATAAGAAAATAAAAGAACATAAACCAAAAGAAAAATAAAATCAAAACATAAAATCAAAATGACAAAATATTAATAAATAAAAAATAAAAATAAACATCAACCAACATAAGAAATCTTCCACTATGGGATAAAAGAAGGATACTCCATAACTAGAAACTTACAAAATTAAAGAAATAAAACTTAATAAATAGAGGAGGTATAAGGATAAATGATAAAAGATCTTCTCCAACATAACTATAATGTAAGACATTATTTTCAGCATGTAAATATTCGTAATAATTCAATATATATGATTTAAAAGTAGCAAGGCAACATGATAAATACATTAAATAACCTTGAATAAACAAAATTAAATCTTGATTATGTATGGTTTTAGATATTTTTTGGTTTTGTATTGTATATTAAAGCTTATCTATCTGACTTGGATTGAGATGAATATTTTAAAGGTTAGAAAAAATAAAGTTTTGATCAATAAATAGACTTGTCTATTAAAGTGTCTCTAAATTTTTTTGAATCTATTCTATTTTAACATATTTGGTAGAATCTATTGTTTTAAACTATAAAGGGTCATAAAATCTGAAATATTCATAATTAATGTTATTAAACAAATCTTCTAATTTAAATTCTATATAATAAACTTTATAAGAAATATCATACTCACTTTTTAATTTTGTATTATGATCTGAATAGTCTAGAAAATCAAACCTTTCATACTCAACTTTAGTCAATTAATTTGTCATCTCAGTGTCTACAACATCATGAACATATTTTTTTGTTGTTATAACACTAAATATAACATCAAAGAAATCATAATTTTCATTATTAAGATGATATTTTCAATCAGAAGTCATAAGACAATTTTCAAAAGGATTCAAATTATATTTGATATTGTTATAAATAGTGATAAAATCATAATTAGATGAGTAATTTCTATTGTGAGAATAATCATATTTAAAATCTAAAGAAATCTCCATATCTAAGTCACAAGTTTCTAGTTTAGAATTTTTTTAAATATCAATATCTTCTTCATTAGATATGTCTAAAATAAAATTAGGAGTAACTTTATTTTACAAAGATTCATCACTAGAAAATAAATCATAGTTAAGAGGAAATATGTTATTAGATGATTTATCATATTGATAAAATGAATTACTTTTCTCTAATTCTGATGTTGATGAAAAATCTAAATCAAAACATTTTGAAGTATTTGGATTATAATCTAATTCTTGATAAGTATTTTCAATATACATGCCATGATTTGGTCATAAACAAAAAAAATAGAAAATTCTTTGGAAAATTCATATTCAAACTATAACATTAATGTAGAGAATTTGTGCATTTGAACATATCATGATTGAGCAAGCAAAGCTTACAAAAATATTGATTTTGTCTTTGAATGTGAGTAAACTTCAAAGTTGAGCTAAAATCAAGAATACCGATTTTTTGAATAATCTAAATATAACTCTTAGGTAAGTTTTTATTCCAACAAATAAATAAAAGATTTCCATTTGATTAAAAAGAAATAGGAATTTCATTTAATTTTGAAATAAAATGCAAGAAATATTCTCCTATGGATTCTTTTTATTTCAAATAAAGCACGAACCAAATTATTAGATGTTAATACACTTGATTTATATTAAGATTTTTATGTAAATACATTCTTGAGTGAGATCATCTAAAGTTTCCATAACTGAGCAAGAAATAGTCACTAAACTAGAATCAAAATTCGGGCAACTAGTTATGATAACTATAAACTAAAAATAGGCAACCAGTTATGGTAATGTGAATCATTGAAGATAAGAATGAATAAATAAAGACACTTGATTTAAAATATCTATCAGATTCACCAAATTTTTTGATGGTTAAAAATGCCATGTCAATGAACCAACGTATTGCCTATCATGAAGGTTAAGATGGAATTGTACTAGTTTAATCGTAAGGGACCTATGGTTGAAAATCAATATTAAGACATGCCAAAAAGGTTTTTTTAAGTTCTAGAGATTTAATATGTTCAACAATAAATATAAATCAAGTGTACAAACATTCACTAAATCGATCAAACACAACATTAAAATCAATTATATCAATAAAATTTACTCTTAAACAATGTTTTGTTCTACAAAGTTAATCATTCCTTTAATATTATATAGCTCAATCTCAAATATGATATAAACTATCATCTGACCTATCTGATAGAATAAAGTCTATGAATTAGACAATCTTTTGAAGGATAAAATAACAAACAAGAAATCATAAAAGATCAATACAGCTCAACAAACTAGATAAAACAAATAGGACAACAACTAGACTATGAAAGGGAAACAAAAAATTAAACTAAAACACAAATAAACTAATTTAAATGAACTAAGTCTAATGAAATAAAATAATCTAATTCTAGACTAATTCTATAATAAACTTATATGAAATCTAACTAAGTCTAATCTGAAGAAAGAAATAAAATGAATCTAGAAAAATGAACTTAATAATAAAAAATAGAAATAAATAATAAGAAAAGAAAAGTCAAATACAATGTAAAATAGAAAATTTGTGAGTTTTAATAAATAAGAGTCATCTTAGAAAATCAAATCAATTTATTTGAGAAATCAACATTCTTCATACAAAATATCTTCAAAAGATAATTTTTATAGTCAATTAGATCAACAATCTATCATAAAAGTGATGTTTCCATCATTATTCAAGTTGAATACTTATATTATGTGCATAAGACTACAATTTGAAATCATCAAATGATATTAAACTTGAAAATATTTAGATAATCAATTATAAATGATAATATAAAATTGGATATACCTACATTGTCTAAGTAGTATACTTAACCATTAGAGAAAGTACCATTGGTTTATCTATAAATCTCATGCTATCTCAAAGAAATTGCATAAAAGAGAGAGAGATAAATGAATGATTTTACAAGTGTACAAGTCTTCAGTGCTTGTGTTGTTCCTCGTTTCTCAAAATGAATCCTTGATCTCCTCTTAAACCTCTAAAGCTAGTTGAAAAATAAGTTATAACTAACTTTAGTTATTTATTTGTCAACTTTATTAATTAATTTTAAAATTTAATTAATTTGGTTATTACAAATTAAAATTATTTAAGACTTTTAACAAGTCTTAAGTTATCAAATATTTCAATTTCTATCGGGTATTCTTAATGGGTGGGGACCCCCTTTAAGTCAACTTAGGATATTTAGAATATCATTTAATCAATAAGTAATATAATAAAATATCATATTAAATAAATAAATATTCTGTATTAATACTATTTACATTTTTAATTTAAACTTAAAGTGCACGCGCACACATGCACACACACACACACACACACGCATGCGCGCGCGCGCACACACACACACACACACACACACACACACACACACACACACACACACACACACACACACACACACACACACACACACACACACACACACACAAAGGTGAATTATACCATGTATATAATCCATCTATTGCCAAAAAATATACCAAAAACTCCAAAAAAAAAAAATTGCTCTTATTCCATGTGTAATACCATGCTTCTGAAGACAAATTATTTTATGAAATACTTCTATAGTAAAAATATTTTAACTGTATCACATGAAATATGAACCCAAACTCTACATGAAACAACTTTTACTTTGTTAAAAATGACCATTTTAGTGTATTTTCTAGTGAACTTCAATTTGATGTTCAAATTACCATCAAACTACATAATTTCTAGTTTGTGGTGATGGTCATTTGGCCATCAAATTTAACATCATGAAAATTCCTATAGGTGATGATTTAAAAAAAAATTACAATAGAAATAAATTGAACTAATTTCCAAAATCAAATAGAAACCCATTACTTATATCCTACTTATTATCATGATTCCACTTTTTGAATAACCAAAAAAAAATTATTCTTCATGATTTTGTCATATTCTCTTCTACCCATACTATTTTATTTTTCAAATCAAGGTTGAGGGAAACATTCAAAACTTTTTATTTATTCACAAAATAGATGCCTACATCTTCTATATAAAACCGATTCATATCTTTCTAAAGAATCAAATAAAAGCTTTCTTTTCAAAAACAAGGTTTGGATTATTTGAATATTAATTGATCTTTAAAATTTCATAATCTCAATATCTTTTAAATCCATTTGAGGTAATCATGATAAGTAAGATCAATAGCCCATAATATCTGTAATTCTTCAAAAATATAGACTAATCATTAACTTTTGAAAGAACATGTAGACCATCACACTATTTTATGTCAAAAATTACTGATATTATTTTCCAAATTTTTTTCTGAAACCAAACCTATAGTACATGCACCATATGGACAAATGGACATGTCTAAAATCAAAAACTTAAATCACAAACATTCTAAAACTCTTGTTTCTAAGAAACTTATCAGAGTGTTAGCCATTAAATTTCAAGAAATATATCCATAATTTTTCTAAATCAAGACTTATGAAGGATATTTTAAATTTTCAACATATTTCAAATAAGATACAGGCAAAACTCTTATTCAATATACAAAGTTATTATTAAAACTAGTAGTCTGAAAATCAAAATTTTCAACAAAAATACTCTTAAGACTATGCATATTCAGAAACCCAACACTATATACTAAAAGATCAAATATCAAACTACTCAAAGAATCATGGGAATGATATCTTAATCCATAGTTTCATTTTTCAAAAAGGATAGACTAGACAAGATTTGATTGTATGCATGTAAACCAAAAAACAAAAAAAATGTAACTTTCACTACCTTCCATCATGTATACAAAACTTATGCACAATTGATAATATTTCAAATATATTAAACATATCTTCAACACCATTTACATGAAAAAATATTAGAAAACTTTCTTATACCAGTATTTATCTTTTTCCATGAAACCATTTAAAAATAATAACCCATAACTTCCATTAATACCCATACACAAAAAAAAATCTCAAACCAGAACTTATTTATTTTATGAAAAATTTAAGATTCATCTTAAACCACAATGAACACTTTCAAATATTCATTAAATATTGTATAAAAATACCTATAAATACACCCTTACAATATTTCTATCTAAAATCTTCCATTATTCTCCTCTGTAACTTCAAATCCAACAAGCCAGAGATCTGCTTCCATAAGAAGCTTGTCAAAAATGAACCAAAAACCAAGAAAATGAAAAGTTACATTTTCCACTTCCTTGCCATAACCAACTCAACAAGGTTCTTGAATCTCATTGGTTCACATTTAACTAAGTGTACTTAGTAACCTTGAATAATTATTTGTTAGCAAAACTAAACTTAGTCATTGTTAAGATTTCCACTAAACCATTCACCAACTTCCATCATTTGGGGTCATCCATTTTGAATTAATTTCAGTATACCTCCAAATCCTTGGCATATCTCAGCTTTGTGAATATTCATGCTAACTCACCATTATGTGTCATGAAGCATAAACTACATTATCTTTGAATCACCAATAGTTTATTCCCATAGGCTTAGATAAACAACATTTAAAGTCACCATGGCTCAATTATCATTTCAAAACTTTTAGGATAAATGGCCATTTATACCATATATCAAATAACATAAACTTAATTCAAAAATATTTTGAAATAATTTCTTTCATGACATTTAGAGAATTTTTTAATGTCCATCACCTTGGATTTAGAAACACTTAGAATATGATAAATTTAGATTTAAAACATAGATTCCTTAAGATTATTTGACAATCCTTATATCTATAATAACTTTTATTTAAATTTTAAATCAAATTTTGCTTATGGAAAACCTCATTTATAATGTTAATATTTACATTTCATAATTGGATTTTTTAATGAAGATAACTGAACACCATCATGGTAGATTATATAATGTGTTTAATTCTGATAGAACATTAAGAAGAGTTATCTTATCAAACTGAAACACTAATTTGTGAAATGCTAAAATCTGAGTGTCAATTTATCTACAACTGAAACTATAATTGATTTATCTACATCTAACATTGTAATATTATTTTGATCATATATATGCCAATTTTATTCATTGATCCACAAATTCTTTTCAAAACCACTATAACAAAGATATAAATTTATATAATATGATAATCATTAAACTACTTATTTAAAAACAATGGATATTTATGAAATAATCTAATTGACATAGGGTCCCTAATTGTAGTTTTAGATTTTATGACCAAGTCATCACTATAGAAAATAAGAGTATCAGATTATTATTTCAAAAAAAATAGGGGGTGTGAAAAATAGGCATAATAGAATCATTTACCCATAAGGAACCCTTTATCGATTAGTTAGCCAAAGGCTCAATAACCAACTTGGTTGGTTGGAT
The DNA here is from genome assembly GCA_037957365.1 of Torreya grandis. Taxonomy (NCBI): domain Eukaryota; kingdom Viridiplantae; phylum Streptophyta; class Pinopsida; order Cupressales; family Taxaceae; genus Torreya; species Torreya grandis. The sequence continues at coordinate 87,073 of JARHVA010010401.1, read as the reverse complement.
ATGCTATTGTCATCCCCAAGGACATGCATGATTTACCTAGGAATCCTAAAAAGTACCTACCATCATATTTTCCTTTAGGAGCAAGGACAATAGAGGAAGACATCAAGTCTTCCAAGGTTGCTTTAAGATTAATGAATGTTGTCAATGAAGATATAGCATAAAGATTATTCCCTCTCACATTAATAGATGTTTCTTATGATTGGTATTTAAATCTAATATAGAACTACATCACTTCTTGGGATGAGTGTCAAGCAAATTTTCTTTCATAATTTAGACAAGTTACCAATCTTGGTTTGGTATATCAACACTTCACCATCATGAAGAGAGAGCCTAATGAACCTATCCATGTTTTTAATGTAAGATTTCAAAAGATGTATAACTAGTTGACCCCAAAGTATAAACTAAAAGCTGTATTAGCATAGGAAATGTATAAAAACACTTTGGACCCAATCATTGTTATGTTCCTAAGAAGAACAACCATGGTCAATAATTTGGCATTAGCATATGAAGAGGCCATCAATATAGATAGAAAGCTCAATCCCTAGATGCCTATCATACCTAATGTCAACATTGGCTTCTCAATATTAAATCTAATACCACATGTGAAGTAGAACATCCTAGAATTCAATTAGAACCAGCTCTACACACTAACTCCATTAACATAGGTAACATAACCAAATTTCAACTTCTTGAATAATCATATGTTAGGTAATGGTTACCAACAGAATCAACAATCAAGTATGCCTTCTACTACTATTTTACAAGGTACTAACTCTATAAAGGCAAAACTAGATTCTATTTAGAAGATGGTTCAAAAGTTGAGTAATGATTTCTTAAATATGCAAATGAGGATGGGCAATGCTAATGGCTCGATTGATAATCCAAATAATAGATTTTAGAGATACAATCGACCATTCAACATGCCTATCAATAATATATAATATCCTAACAAGTTTCCAAATATCAACATGGTAGAAATAACTCTTCCCAATTGGTGTAAAATTCATAATACTTTCAAGCATGGTGAGCTCAACTGCATTGAATTTTTCACAACATTTGAAATATTTTAAAGAGAGGTGGTTCAAAAAGATCATATGTATAATCCACCCAAACATCATCTAAATCCTAGCTCTTCAAGGACTACCATGTTCTTTGAAACTCATGAGTTTCCATTTCTAGGTGAATATGACAATGACCTAGAGGACAACATAGATGAATTTCATGCTTTTTAGTAATTCCAAAATGGTGGATATAATCTAAGGAACAAGTAGCTAATCACAATGTCAACTCCTCCAAATACTACTATAATTATTCCTAATCCTAAAATTTATAATAATCCACCTCCTCTGAGAGGGAGTGATCAACCTCATACCAAGGAGGAACCTATCAAGGGAGGATATAATATTATCCAAGACATGAAGAATATCAAAGCAAATATAACTCTTCATGAGTTAGCTTAGATTACCAAACAAAAGGAGTTGGTATATATGTGTATTAAGGGGAAAACACCTATGGAGAAAATGAAATCATCTATGGACAAATTGAAAGCATTTAACACCAATGTTATCTCCAAGAGGAAGCCAGAAGCTTCACCCTTATTGTTGACTATTAGGGCATTCGATAAGAATATTCATAATTGTTTAGTTGATTTTGGATATTTTACAATTTTCATACCTACTTCCATATGTCAAAATATTGGTTTGATTCCAAACCCTTAAAATAGGATAGTTTCACAATTGGATAAGATAGTAGTGCTTATACTTGGTGAATTGAGGGATATATATATATATATATATATATATATATATATATATATATATATATATATATATATATATATATATATATATATATATATATATATCTAAGTAACCTCTTAACCACACATTCAAATGACCATTGATATCTTAGTGGTAGATACACTTGAAGGCTACAAACTACTGCTAAGTAGAGACTAGTCCAAAACACTCAATGGATATCTCTCTATAAACTTTCCTCATATATGTCTTCCATGGAGAGGAGTTGTAAAGAAAATTAGAATTGATAGAGAGTTGAGAATAAATTATCCCATCATGAAATACAATGTCAAGAATGAAGAGGTAAAACATAAGTCTTCTATCCTTGGTGTTTACACTTTTACTACTCAAAATCAAGTACAAAATCCAAAACTTGAAGGTTTCACATAGCTATGAACTTTACATTTTGATGGCACTGGATCTAAGCAAGAATTAGGCATGCGAGTCAAGCTAATTGATTCAAAATATAAAAGGTTCTTGGTAGCATACATATTTTAATATATATGCAGGAATAATAGAGCTGAGTATGGGGCTTTAAATCTAGGATTACAATTCATAATTAAGAACAATGTAAAGCAAATACTAGTATTTGGTGACTCAAAGCTAGTAGTTAACCAAGTCAGAAATAAATACCAATGCAATTTGTCTTATTTGAGAAGGTACAAGCATAGAGCATGGGACCTTCAAAATATTTGAAGCTTTCAACATAGTATCCCTCCTCAAAGAGAAAAATCAAGCTATCAATTCACTAGTTACTACCATTTTTGATGTAGAGCTCCTATAAGAATCAAAGGCAAAAAGGTTCTCCATTAAATTGGTGATTTGTTCCTTTGTTCCTAATAACATATAAAATTTCTATTTTTTTTATGATGACTAGCAAATTATTTAGTTTCTCACAAATTTAGGGGAATTTGAGTCCTAAATCATTAATGATAAGGATGTTAATCACCTCTGTCAAGAGGAATCAGATATGGGAGGTATTCTCTAACTCAAAAGAAATTATATCCCAATTGGGTTGGTCTCTTTGGAAAGGTCCTTTGACATAGACTCTAAATCTTAATAGCTCAGGTAGCCCAAGGTTAATGAATCATATTTCAAAAGAGAAAATCTAGGAGATGAACATAGTCTAGGCTATGTTAATATTAGTCTTAGCTACACCTTCAAAGAGAGATAGTGAATGAAGGATTTAATCATCTACTACAAAGACATCATCACTTGGACATATGAGGAATTGAATGTATATAACCTGCAGGTCATTACTAATATGATTCCCTTGAAGCTAGATCATAAACCATTCAGATAGAGGTAGAGACCAATGAATCTTATTCTAGAGACTCTCATCCATAGAGAAGTAGAGAAGATGTTAAATGTGAAAATTATCTTTCTAATGAGACATTCTACCTAGGTGGCCAATTTGGTCCTAGTAAGAAAGAAGAATGGTGAAATCAAACTATGTGTAGATTTTAGGAACTTCAATAAGGCTTCTAAAAAGTATAATATCCCTTACCTTCTCTAGATGAGGTGATATAGATAGTAAGTGGTTCTGAAATGATGTCTTTCTTGGATGAATTTTTAGGTTATAACAAGTATTGGTGTAATTCAAAAATATAATGAAGATAGTGTTTACCATGAAATGGGGAAATTACAAATATAAAAGGACATCATTTGGCCTAATAAATGTGAGAGAAAGCTTTTAATGTGCTATGGATCACACATTTAAAGGACTGATAGGAAAATGCATAATCATTTACATGGATGATCTGACAGTGTTCTCAAAGAATAAAACTGATCATATAGGCCACCTCTAATCCATATTCGAGAGATGCAGAAGGTTTAGTGTTTCATTAAACCCAAATAAGAGCATATTTAGATTTGTTAAAGGAAAAATATTAGGACACATCATCACCAATGATGGGATCACCATTGATCCAAATAGAATTTAAGGAATTTCACCACCAAACCACAAGAAGGAACTCAAATCATTATTTAAAAATTTTAACTTTGCAAGGAAGTTCATCTTAGGATTTACAAAACTTGTTAGGATTCTGAACACCATGCTCGAGTAGGAATTGAAAATAGAATGGATGGATAAAACTTGAAAGTCCTTCTAGGACATTAAATATTTAATATCACAAGCTCTAGTATTGATCGACCTAGATTTCATGAAATATTTCTACCTATATTAATTCACTTTAGAACATACAATTATTGTATTCATAATGTAGAAGGATGAAATTGATCATCCAATTACGTTCATAAGCACAAATCTAAAAGATGTAGATCTTAGGTACTCTATGATTGACAAATATATTTTTGCCCTTTTCAAAGTAGTGACAAAATTTTGACATTACATTTTGAGGAATAAAGTCATTTCCATTATGCTTGATCCTATTATCAAGATCACCCTACAATAGAATGAATTAGAAGAACATCAAGGTAAGTGGACGGTAAAGCTACAATAATTTGATATAGAAATCAAGCTTAAAAAAATCATCTAAGGTCAAGGAATCATTTAGTTCATTGTTGAACCTAATCCACATATCACTATTGAATAAATATGTGAGGCTCAAGTGTCCAAAGGGGAATGGTATATTAATATCATATAGTATTTACTTACTGGAACTTGCTCCTCAAATCTCAATAAAGATAAAAGAAGAGATTTGAGGCTCAAAGATGCTCATTACATGATCAAGAAGGGATTCCTCTATAGAAGAAACTATGAAGGCATTTATCTTAGGTGTGTATCTATAGAGGAAGCTAAAGAAATTTTAAAAAACTTAAATAAAAAATAGGTAGTGATCATCCTTCTAGTCATACCACAACCCACAAGGTCTTAAAAATGGGCTACTATTGGCCAATAGTTTTCAAGGATGTTCATGTTCATGTGAGGACATGCCATGAATGGAAATCTCTAGCTAAAAGAGAATTACATGCAATAATGCCTTTATAATTAGTTATTGAAGGAAGGTCATTTGCCCAATGGGGTTTAGAATTAATTGGCATCATCAACCCAAATTTCTCAATATGCCATAAATTTTTGCTTACTGCTACTAACTACTGCACCAGTTGGATTGAATCCATAGCCACATATAATTATAGAGCACAATATGTGATCCACTTCTTGAAGGAACACATAACAATCAGATTTGGCATGCCTATTTATTTAATTTATGATAATAGACCAGATTTCATATCAATAAAATTTACTGAGTGGGCACATGACAACCAAATTATTATCAAGCTAGATTTCAACCATTACCCTTAAGGAAATAGACTAGTAAAATCAATGAACAATAATCTGATAAACGTAATTAAGAAATCAGCAAGGGATATGCCTAGGGACTATCACAACTTGTTATATTATTCTCTTTGGGAAGACCAAACTAGATACAAATAATCCTTTAAAGCTTCACCCCATCTATTGGTGTATGGATGCATGCATTTATTCTCAAGTATGCTAAAATTACCCACTTATCAGTTCATGTAGGATTACATGGAGCCATGTGATGAAATAGAGACAAGATTGATGGACATCATAGAAATGGAAGATTTAAGGACTGAGGCCTTATAGGCATTCATTAAGCACCAAGATATGGTCAAAATATAGTTTAATAAGAGAGTAAAAGTCAAAGCATTTAGTATTTTAGATTTAGTGCTACTTTTAGGATAAATCCATGAGAAGAAAGGATAACATGTTAAGTTTACCCCATTATGGATTGGACCATACCAAATTTCTGATATCATGGGCAATAATGCATTTCATCTGAAGGACTTGCAAGGTAATGAGCTTACATATCCAGTCCATGGATACTTCTTGAAGCAATACTTCAAGGTTGTGTCATTTTTAGACATTACTAATTGAGGAGGGATAGACAAGTGTATCTTTAGGATTAGATTATTTTCCTACTTAGTTTAATTTCTTTCTTTCTTAGATTATATTTATCACTTTCTAGATCCGTTAGTTTTAATACTTTCTCTAGAAATCTAAACTATGTTTGCTCTGATCCTAACTAAGATGAAACTCCAAAAACACTATGCTTATGCTTAAATAAACTTAAATAAAGGGGGAAAATAAAAATTTGGCAATTTAGGACTCATTTATAGATTGGGTATATCTCTATGTTTTGAGCCTTTAAGATAAAGGTATGTAATCATGAACCATTGTGGATATTGTCATAATTAAATACTTGTACCAATCATGTGGAAGTTGATTTCAAAGTAATTCATACAAATTTAGAAAGTTTTCTTGTTTTATTGGATCAAATGCACTTATCACATTAAATACCTATTGAAAATTATAATTTTGGGTATAGGTGTAGCTACTAGGGATGTTCTAGTAATGATTTATTTTATAATTATACCAACTCAATAGAGTTCCAACTCTTCTATTTTCATTCAATAATTAAAAAATAAAATAAGAAAAGAACCAATGGGTTAAAAAGATCAAAATAAAATCAAAAGGCTCACATGATGAAATAAGGTCAATGTACCATGCATCATGATTAAAATAAAATAATGGAAAGGGAATAAAAGGAGACTAAGGTGTCTCTATCAAGGCTATGGACACCTGGTTGGAAGTAGAGCAATGCTTGAACTTCCCTTTATTTAATTCACCTTAAGAAATACCAAAATTAAACCTATAGATTCATCAATCCTTTAAAAAACTCATTATAGATTGGGTTAAATGAACTACACGTTTGACACACATAGATCCAAAAAATTGGGAGGCAAGTATGTTTTGTTAATCTACTTAGGAGTCTCTTTCATGTTTTTGATTTAATAATTTTTCTGTTACATAACTTATGATTCATTTAAATATTTCTAACCATATTTCTAGGTTCTTGAATACTCAAGAGTATCCCCCTATGAGTCACCATTTATTGTACCCAACACACACCATTTTTGAAAATGGGGACCCCTTGTTTTAAATTGTGCAAATTTGTGCTTTAAAGTGAACATTCAACTTGATCAAAAAAAATTATTGAATATCTTGTGTTGTTCTAGTTTACATGGGTTTGTTAGCACATAAGCTTCATTTGACTTCATTTAATGGTCTTAGGTTTCCATGTTATAGGTTTAATGGGGTCTCATTAATGTGAACATTGCCTAGGGGTTTACAACTTAATGCTAAATTGATTCTTTTATTTTGATTAACCCTTGGTCTCTTATTGATTAAATTGAATCTATGTTTAAAATCATGTTAAAAAACCTTACCCTAATTTGTTTAGCTAAAGTCATTTTCAAATAAATTAAAAATTTTCATAGGGTCAAAATTACTAGATATCACTTTATTATATTAATATTCTAGCCCAAATCCTAATCTTATTTATTAATACAACTCAGACCTTAGGGTAAAATATTTATTCTATGTCCTTTTGTGGTTCACAAGGTCTAATTTACATGGGAATATCTTTTATTATGAGTTTAGCTTAAGCCTTATTAAGTTTTGAATCATATTTTATTAAATACAAATAAAAATTTAGACTATGATTTATATATTTCCCAATTATTAAGTTATATCTCTAAATTTATGACCGTAGATCCTATGACATGTGTATTCTCAAGATCGGTTCATAAATAAGCATGAAATCAAGTAGAAAAGTCAATATGTTCTAAGAGCTCCATGAGAGTGATAAGTGTCACCATCGTGGGAGCCTAGTATAATTGATCCCACAAAGTAAGGACATGGTTGAGATGTCAAATGGTTTGTAGAGCTTCATGAGAGTGACAAGTGTCACCATCATGGGAGTCTAATATAGAAATATAATGATGCACATGAATAATCAAGGTCAATAAATAAATAACACCAAATCTCCATAGAGATACCAAGTGGCACAACACAAGCATTTAATTTTAAAAACATAGCAAAGTAATTTATCCTAAGGTTTTTTTTCTATGTTTATTAACACAAATAAAACCTTAGGTTAGATTCATGTCCTAAAGACCTTAGTCTAAAGTTATATATGTTAATTCATTTTATTTTATGTTTGTAGGGAGTCCTAAAGAATCAAAAAGTGTCAACACTTGCACAAACATCATTGATGATCATGTAGATGTCAAATTATGGGCACACAAATGTCAAAATTAAGCTCAGCAAATAGTCCTGAGGAGGTGTTCAAAGATTAATGGTCATAGAGACATCATTGATAGTTGTGTCAACATCAAATGATGGGCATATAGACGTAAAACTTAAGCTCAATAAAAAGTCTCACAGATGTGTTCAAATATTGATGATCACATGAACATCATTGATGGTCATGTAGATGTAAAATTATAGGCATGTAGATGTATAAATTAATCTCAATAAAGATTTGTAAGTAGGTGTTTAAATATTAATGATCATTGAGATGTCAATGATGATCATGAATATGTCAAATGATAAGTGTGTAGACATCAATTTTAAGCCATGGTAGATATCCGTTTGGATTCAAATAATCCAAAGTTTTATAGACCATATTGATTCATACAAATAGATCCAATAATTTGAGATCAATAAGACTTTTCAAAGGTCCCAAATCTAGAGAAAATCCACCATGTGGCATAAAGGTGTTTAAGAGAGGATTATAAGGTACATAGAGGACCCCATGGAGTTGCCAAGTGGCATGTTATCATTCCATCATACAAAATATCAATGGGTCAAGTCCTAGGTGGAATTTTTAAAGATCTAGACTCAATGAGTTGTTGAAACCTATCACATTTCAAAATCTTGTAAATAAAATGACATGAAATTGGTGCATGGATAGAATATGTAGAGATATATTTATTTATAGCCATTGGGTCTCATATTTAAGTTATATTCCTTTTGTAATTAAGCTCATTTGACATTTTGATAAGGAATGTTTTTTCTATAAAGTTAGGGGAAACATGCAATGCATAGTTTAGTTAAGATTGATCATAGTTAAACAGTGTCATTGGTTCTAAGGTGTTGATAAAAGTGATACTTGTCCTTCATACATGTTTGAATTCCATTTAAAAGTGGATAACTTAAAATATTTGATAGGTTGTTCTCATAACTTATAAGATAAAGTATTGTCATTAATATATTTATGTTTCATCTAGTTTGATCTTTAATTATAAAAGTTGCCCTTATTTACATATGAACATGTTGTATAGATTTTGCAAAGGCCAATTTAAATTGATTAATATAAGAAGACTCTTATGCATCTCTAACCACAATTATAACTCAAGTTATGATATCACATGTAATGACTTTACATAGAATTTGAGGATGAGGTGACCCCTTCTCCAAGCCTATTTAAACAATTATAATCCATTAGTTGGAGGTGTGGGAAAATTTTCAATATATAAGAGCAAAAGAAATTTTGATTTTCATTAAATGTGTTTGTGTATTATCTCTCTAGTTTATATGTAATTAGGTTTATCTTTTTAGTTGTATGATTAAATAATTCTTAGTGTGTAATAGTTTCAATAAAATTTTCTTGTCTTGATTGATATGCTAGTCTTAGATGTGCAAAATCTATTAAAGGATTACAAAATTACATTAATTATTGGAAATTAAGTTGATTAATTGATAATTTTGAATGTATACGAGTGTTCTCTTTTGATATAGTTTTTTTATGTGTGTGCAAAATCTACCTCAGATACCTAATTAGCCTAAGCTATAATCTCCTGATGAAGGGTGTGCAATAGCTTCTCTAAAAGGGGAAACCTTTGATTACAATTTGTGAGTTTCCTATATCAGTATCATCTTAGACTTATAAAATTTTTTTGACTATGTGTGTGTAATATCTTCTTGTAATAGGCATAACTTTTGAAATAACTTTTCCATTTAGAAACCATCTAGAGGGGTGATTCTTGAAAACCACAAAGTCTTCTTTTATACCTTACCCTTCCCTCCTTTTTTGAGTTTTTTCTAGATCTACCTATTGTCCATTTATGTCCCATATATATATATATATATATATATATATATATATATATATTGAATGTTTTGATGAATTAGTGGATCAAAGGCTTATAAATGAGTCTAGAAATGAAAGTGGAGAACGAGTTGAGAAAGTTTTGGATGGAATGAAAGGAACTAAGGGATCATGTAGTTTAAAATGTTTTTTAAGTACTTTAAGTTCACTTAAAGTGTAATTTTTCAATTTATAAGGATAGGTCTAGAGTTTTAGAGACCCCATGGGATGTGAAGAGTGCTTAGAATGACTTACAAATCTCCTAGTATTCATCTTATTCTACATTGTGTTCATCTTGACATTTTGGTTCAAGTGGAAAAAATTATGAGTAGGCAATTTTATGATGCTATATCTCACATACATGATGGTATCAAGAGAAAATGGTAAAATGGGTTTGTTCATTTTAGTCCCAAGAACATATGCACTAAGTTTTAGTTCTTGTGTTCAAGTGCAGTAGAAGTTATGCATGTTCAAAGTTGGATCTTCAGACATAACTTTCTAAGTTTCCATACTTAGCCATTTTCAACCAGACCATCACCAAGACATTATGTAGGAGAAAATAGACCAACCAACTTGTGCATTTAATATCTTTACTTAAAATCATTTTGTGATAAGTGGATCATGCATAATTGTAGATCTACATGCTAAGAACATGCTCTGAAAGTTTTATATCCATGTGAGCTTTCTAGGTCAAGTTATAAATATTCAAAGTTGGTCAAATAATGTGATTCATTCATACAAATGTCTAATTTAAGCCACTAAAAAAATCCATTAGATTATAAATTTGATGGTCTATGGGTGTCAAATACATTTACAAGGATGTCAAATGACATTTATGCTAACTTCAGGTTTAAGATCGAGCAAAGCAAATCTTTTCAAGATTAAATTTGAGGGTCATGTAAAAATTAATGATGGTCATGTGAACATCATTTTATGGGATCAAGAACATAATTTTTAATCTCATAAAGTAGTCATTGGATTTCAAATGGTGGGTTATAGCTGATCTAATGTTCTATATTATATCATACATCCTTATCTAATAGTGTGAGTAAAGGTCAAAGGGTCAGAAGGCTTGAGAGATTACCACATGGCATAAGAATGTGAGGCTACATACTAATAATGAATATTAAATATTTTAGTGATATAAAATGCAAAAATATATAACTTGAGCATGACTAATGACATCCAATCCTTAAGTCCCTCTTGTTTGCTCTCATGACCCTCTTAGGCTTGATTTCACTGATTCCCAGTCATCTATGGCCTTCTAGACTTGATCATAGCTGAGATAGGACCCTCTCGTCATGACTAATCCATCCCCCTAAGCCCCACCAGCTCAAAAAAATAGTGCCCAACCTAGACACTAGCATCAAACCCTAGGGTGTCCAACTTTTGGTGCTATTGTCCAAGTACATCTTAGGCCCCAACAATCATTTCCTTCTAGATTCTTATCTTCAATCATGTTTGCCTAATGGTAATTCATTTAAACCATGACCAATAGATCCATGTATAATCTAATTCAAATATCATTTAAAAAAGGTTGGCAAATATCACTTAAGTAAGAATACAAGAAAGACCACTCAAAGCAATCTTCCTTATTCTGTACATACAACCAACCTATACACTTTCAAGCTAATTAAAGACCTTCCACTAGTCCCTAGTCATCTCAAGTACACCCAGGTTTAGCCTTTCATGAATTTCATTTAATATTGCACCAAACACTCTTAAAATAATAAATAGTTATGGATTTATCCCTCCTCAAAGTATTAATATGTAGACATCATGCACACACATAGGGTGTGAAGCACATCTAGTGCATCTTACACACACTAACCCCCTTTCCCTATTTTTAAAAGTTTTATTAAATCACATAAAAGATACAAGTACACAAAGAATCAAATCTAAATGGATCTTTATTGAGAGTGAGACTCTAAAATTTGGTATACAGGCTCACACTGACCAAGCAGATAAAACTCAAAAAGCTTAAATCCTTAGGGTAAAAATGATAGAAAAGGACTATAGCACCAGATTCTAAGGTGTCCAATTCTAGAACTCCTATCCAGTCAATATATGAAGTTTAGGATTCTATTTGTGATAGTGTCCTAGGCTTGCACACAAATTTCTAGACCATGTCTCAGTTGGATCAGCATAGAATAAGATAAGTTTAATTGTCTCTCTTTCACTACAATTTTTAGAAAAGGTCAAATTTTAATTAAATTTCATAAATTAGTATCTTTAATTTGGAATATTATTTACTAATTTTCTCATACTCAGACCATTTTATTATTTAGTAATTAAACACTAATTTCCCCAAAAATAATAAATCATTTGGTGAACCTGACATACTTTAAATTATACATAAAAACCATAGAAACCCTAGGCTAAAATTCCTACTAAATTTTCAAATAAATTTTAGAATTTTCACTTGAATATTTAAAATAATAAATTCATTAAAATTTTTAAAATTTAGTAGTAAATTTTAAAATAATTTCTTTTTCAAACCCTAGTTGCATTAACTAGGTCCCAATAATTTTCCAATATTAATCTAATAATTTCTTGATTTTTTGCTCGCATATCTAAATCAAAATTTTGATTCAAATTCAATAGTAATTTCAAAAATATTTTTATTTCAAACTCTAGTTGCATCAAATATCTCCCAATAATTTTCAAATCACTTTCTAAATTTTTAGTTGAATATTAAAATTAGAAAATCATTTCAAATTCTAAAAATTCATAGTAATTTCAAAACAAATTATTTTTCACAAAACTCTAGTTTCACATACAGGGTCCCATTAAATCAAACATTCTCCCATAAATTTTTGAATTTTTACTTGCATACTTAAATAAAAAAACTCAATTTAAATTTCAAAAACTCATAGTATTCTGCAAAACTATCACTGTTAAATCCCTAGTTGCATGTACTACCACCTATTTGCTTGTTGAGGTATCACCTTATATCCATAATCAAATTGCAAAAATGATTCTCACTTATGCACAATTTTTTCTTGCATTTCTTGCAAATAACAAGGAAAACATAAAGGGCCCTATCATGTACATGAATGAGGAAATCTATCATATGTTAATACAAAACTTCATCCTTTGCATTTCATGATTATGTTTCATTATATGGGATTATATTACAAACTTTATTGCCAAAAATGCACAAAATTTCAAAATTATTTTTGCATATTCTTTTTTTCTCATACAAAATAATTACCAACTCCATTTTGTTAAACACATTCGAAATGTTATTTTACATGTCAAAAGTTTATATGCCTTTATGAAAAAATTCATGATCTCTATCCTTTACTTTCTATTTATCATATGGAATTTTTTTCAAGTTTATCATGTTAAACATGTTAAAAATGTTATGCTTAATGTCAAAATTTTCTATACATTTGTGCACAAATATATACTCTCTATCCCTTGTTTGCTGTCAATCATGTGGAATGTTATTTATAATCATATTTCTATACAACTTATAACTCCACTTACATGTATTTTAGCCCATATGCATGGTTTATACCTAGATGTATATGCCTCCTTGGTTACTCTTGTTTCAATGTCATATTTCATCCAGAGGAAAGAAATCATTTGGTGAACCTGACATACTTTAAATTATGCATAAAAACCATAGAAACCCTAGGCTAAAATTCCTTTTAAATTTTCAAATAAATTTTTGAATTTTAACTTGAATATTTAAAATAATAAATTCATTTCAAATTTTAATATTTAGTAGTAAATTTTAAAATAATTTCTTTTTCAAACCCTAGTTGCATCAACTAAGTCCCAATAATTTTCCAATATGAATCCAATAATTTCCTAATTTTTTGCTTGCATATCTAAATTAAAAATTTGATTCAAACTCAATATTAATCTCAAAAATAATTTTATTTAAAAATCTATTTGCATCAACTATCTCCCAATAATTTTCAAACCACTTTCTAAATTGTTAGTTGAATATTAAAATTAGAAAATCATTTCAAATTCTAAAAATTCATAGTAATTTCAAAACAAATTATTTTTCACAAAACCCTAGTTCCACATACTGGGTCCCATTAAATCAAACATTCTCCCATAATTTTTTGAATTTTTACTTGCATACTAAAATCAAAAATTCAATTTAAATATCAAAAACTCATAGTATTTTGCAAAACTATCACTGTTAAATCCCTAGTTGCATGTACTATCACTTATTTTCTTCTTGAGGTATCACCTTACATCCATAATCAGATTGCAAAAATGATTCTCACCTATACACAAAATTTTCTTGCATTTCTTGTGACTAACAAGGAAACCGTAATGGGCCTTATCATGTACATGAATGATGAAGTCTATCATATGTTAATACAAACCTTCATCCTTTACATTACATGATTATGTTTCATTATATGGGATGGTATTACAAAATTTATTGCCAAAAATGCACAAAATTTCAAAATTATTTTTGCATATTCTTTTTTTCTCATACAAAATAATTACCAACTCCATTTTGTTAAACACATTCGAAATGTTATTTTACATGTCAAAAGTTTATATGCATTTATGAAAAAATTCATGATCTCTATCCTTTACTTTCTATTTATCATATGGAATTTTTTTCAAGTTTATCATGTTAAACATGTTAAAAATGTTATGATTAATGTCAAAATTTTCTATACATTTGTGCACACATATATACCCTCTATCCCTTGTTTGCTATCAATCATGTGGAATGTTATTTATAATCATATTTCTATATAACTTATAACTCCACTTACATGAATTTTATTCCATATACATCATTTATACCTAGATGTATATGCCTCCTTGGATACTCTTGTTTCAATGTCATATTTCATCCAGAGGAAAGAAATACCTTCTCCTCTCCCTCAAGAGGGTGATATCTACTTTCCCTCTAACTAAGTCCATGATATCACCTCTCCAAAAGGTGAGGTAGACTATACTATTGTTCCTAATGCATACATTCAACCTATAGTTTCTTCAAACCATCTTTAACGTATGTGCTTACATGTTCAATCATAAGCAACTAGGGTTTGCACTTATGAGACTCTAAGAGATCAAATCACCAGTATGATAGAGTTAATTTCTAATTTACAAATGAAAAATTATCTATTACATGAAAAGATCACAACATTGGAAAATCATATCATAATGCCAATTATGTCTATGTACCTTCACCTAGTCAATTGGTTGTAAGCAATGTTACTTATCAAAACAAGAAATCAGAACAAAGTAACTCTACAACTAGTGATTCATAAAGCATGCAAAGATTAAATAAGAGTTAAAGTGAGGTAATAAGAGAAATTATTAAATATAATTTGATAAAAATACCTCCTATACATCTAGTGATAAGATCTAGATATTATTATGCATATCATAAATATCATGGGCATCACATAGATTCATGTTTGGCATTAAAAAATATATATAATAGATAATTGATAATGATGACCCTATACAAGGTAAATATATTAATAAAACCATAGTGATATAGGACCACATTCACAAAGGGTCAAATTTATAAACAATACAAAATTGGTTACCAAAGAATAACTTAGAACAACAAAAGTATCAAAAAGCAAAATTAGAACAAGAAATAATACCATAATCATAGGTAAATAAAAAAAAAGATTCAAATTTACATCTCCACAATAAGGTTCAACTTTCAAATAAGTATGGGTTTAGTTAAAAATGGCTATAAAAATTTGATATACAAGGTCAAGCATTGGGCAAGCATGCTCAATGCATCACTACTCCTATTCTAGTAGTTGATAATGTTTATCACCAAGGTTTGTAATTCATTGAAAATCCTAAATAAAATCATTCATAGACATAATTTATTAAAGGAAAATATCTAGATACAATAAAAGTCAACACCAACATTCCATTGGTTCAAAATCAAGATGATAATGATGAGTGAGACAATACAGGTTATTATGATTTCCAAGATATCAATAATGAATCTAAGAATTTAGAGTCATATTTGCAACCATTACCGCATGCTTTACAATCATGCATGATTCCTTTTCTTGATACATTACACCATGATATGGAGTCTCCCATGAGACTCATCAGTTAGGATCATCTCTTCTAAGCCTTACTTGTATATAACTTCTTTTGAAAATTCTTGTACATAGTCTTCTTATGATTGATTGTACATAGCTCAAAACTTTCAAAAATATAAAAATAATATAACATTTCAAAAAATCTAAAAACATTAAAATATGTCAAAAACAACAAAAACATTTTGATTGTATGTATGATCCATGCTTTACATTGCTATTACTATGATAGGACTTACATTTTCTATTCCATGTTATTGTATGTTAATTTATCTACACTATCATGCTTCACTTGATATTATTTGAGTGTGTGTAGTTAAATCTAGCTACTTCATTGCTTCACTCTACCCATTAAGGGGGCATTCCTACTACATTTAAGACACACATTGATATACATATGCACTAGGGACATAATCTACATGACTAACCATCTAGGTTATGTCATTCTTACACTCCACACTCTAAGTTATCATGTTGACGTATATTACTTACTAGATTACACAGATTGTTTGATCAATATTTCACTAGTATTTAATAACACTTGTGTATTTCTTAACATATACCTAGTCTTGTACTAATCATTTCTTGCATACATTCATCTCTTGATTTGATTAGTTAGATATGATTTTACTTCCAACTTTTGCATGCTTTCTTTTCTTGATTAGCATAGCTTGATGTGCTTTCATTTCTAATTCATGCTTATCTCTTGTATGTACCTTAGAACATTTTCCAATGTCCTTCACTTCTATTCATGTGTGTGCCTTAGGAAATTTTCCAATGTATTTTACTGGTACTATTTCATGTTCTTGTGGCCCTTGTGCCAAAATTTATTTCTCCACTTGTATGTGTATGTGGCATTTGAACATGGCTTGTATGCTTGCTTTCTAGTTTGAGTGACATGTGCCCATGTCTCTTGTTTTTTTGGCCATTTGACCACTCTTGTACGATTCTTGATTCTTTCTTTATATGCTTGATTTATTAATTTCTTCTTGATTATTTCAATGTCATGATCCGCATCATACATTTTTTTTATTTTATTGGATGCCATGATGGACATCATGCTCCATCCCTCTTTGACCAAACTAACAAACTAATAAATAAAATTTCCATCTTTTAATTCTAGTTTAGTACATTACCCATGATATTACATTCTTATATCAATCTAGTCATACCCTTTTTGATCTAACAATCTCTTAACTTAAATCATGTTATATCTTGAGATATATTATTGATTATCATTGTTATATCATGTCTATTTCTAGTATAACACACTTGCAGGCTTCTTCTTCTGAGGGAAGTCATTACAAGGTATCTATTCCTACCCTCATAAGAGGGGTAAATAAACAAGGGTTTTTTTAATAAAGATTAGAGATCCTATTGGTCAAAAATCTAGTTTTAGAAAAACCAATCATCAAACCACTCAGCAGGTAGACAATCAAGATTCCAGAGCATTGATTAGTTTCAATTCAAGATAATAGTGTTAAGGATATAATATAGAATTAGTGGTGATACTATCCATTTCTATCACTCCTATCAAAATAGTATAAAAACCATATTTTCTATAAATATATAGAAAGGTAAGATTAGTTACAGTTTTGTCAGCTATAGTTTAGACTAGAATCAATAGTTTCAGTATAGTTTTGCATAGATAATCTAGATATAGGGGGCACCATGCATGACATAATGGATCTCACTTCTATTTTTAGATACGGTAGTTGGTATAAATTTTAGATTAGAATCCATGTTTTAAACACCAATTATTGAGGGAATATTACATAGCAATTTTGCTTCTTTTCTTTCTAATTTTAGCATTACCCAGGCATTCTCATTAGTTGTGTGCCTTACTCCATATTTAGGTAGTTGGCATCATTTTGGAGTGGATTTCATACAATCCTAACCTCTAAATTCTCAAGTTCCCAAGTGGCTTCTACATAAGCTAAATATTTATTTTTGGAGTGGCTTTTATACAAGCCTAATCTCCATCTTTTCCAAGTTATCCAACATTAGCCTAGATTCCAGTACACATTCAATTATCCACACCATATTTTTAGATTTATAGAGCATTCATGGGCTTCAAAATCCATCTCCTAAAACATAATTATTCATATTGGTATCAATTTATAGCTTCACTTCATGGGGCAATGATGGATCCAAAGGGCCAACCTTTGTATTCTTGAACCACCTATATAGATGGATTGGACACATAGTCAAAACATTGATAAACACATGTATGACCACCTAGTTTCACTTAGTGGGGAAATAATGGAGCTAAAGGGCCATCATTTGTATTCTTAATCCACCTATTCAAACGGATTTGACACATATTCAAAACATTTATTAGCACATGCATGATCATCTAACTTCACTTAGTAGGCAATGATGGAGCTAAAGGGTCAGCCTTTGCATTCTTGTGCCACTTTCTAGGGAATTGAGCACTCAACTCCATTCATGATATAAATTTTGGTATAAAATTATTAAACACATAACCAACAAATACATCCTTACTCAACATCAAAATAGGTTTTGCATTGGTCCATATACTCGATGAGGTATATTCATTCCTTTTTCATCCTCTTTCTCTCTCTTAACCAGCTTTGTACATTTTTGTTTTATATTGCATATAATAAGAATTGATCTACTCTTTGTTTTCCTTTTGAATATTCACACTTACACAACATGTTATTTATGTACTATCCAACATTACTCAACATCACACAAGCTTCATGGGCTTCACCTTTACAGGTAAGTTTAAGTACCGTTTCTATTTTCCTTTGTCCTAGTATTTCATTTTTTTGTCATCATAAGAATAAAGGGGGTGAAAATTTATTCATATAAGATGCAAAAATTGGTAACTTGAGAATGGGTAATGACACCCAATCCTTAAGTCCCTCTTGTTTACTCTCATGACCCTCTTAAGCTTACTTTCACTGATTCCCAGCCATCTATGGCCTTCCAAACTTGATCTTAACTGAGACAGGACCCTCTCGTCATGATTAATACATCCCCCTAGGCCTTTATAGCTCAAGACAATAGCACCCAACATAGAAACTAGCATCAGACCCTAGGGTTTCTAACTTTTAGTAGTATTGTCCAAGTACATATTAGGCCCCAACAGTCATTTCCTTCTAGATTCTTATCTTCAATCATGTTGGCCTAACATGAATTCATTTAGCCCATGACAAATAGATCCATATATAATCCCATTCAAATATAATTTAAAAAAGGTTGGAAAATATCACTTAATCAAGAAAGAATAAAAGTAAGACCACTCAAGAAATATTCCTTATTCTTTGCATACAACCAGCCTATACACTTTTAAGCCAATTTAAGACCTTACACTAGTCCCTAGTCATCTTAAGCACACCCAGTTTTAGCATTTCATTCACTATTGCACCAAACACTCTTAAAGGGATAACTACATATGGCTTGATCCCTTTTTAGGGTATTGATATGTAGGTAGTGTGGCTACACATAGGGTGTGAGGCACATCTAGTGCATCTTGCACATAATAATCCATTTTCCCTATTTTCCAAAGTTGTATTCAATCACATAAAAGATATAAGTACACAAATAATCAACTTTATATGGATATATATTGATATTTAGGTTATAAAATTTGGTACATAGGCTCACACTGATTACGTGGATAAACCTTAGAAAGATTAAATGTTCAAGACAATAGCATTAAGTCCCAGGGTGTCCAAGTCAAATTCTCTTGTCTAATCAAGAAAAAAAGTTTAGAATTATATTCACAATAGTGTCCCAGACCCTGACACAAATTTCCAAACCTTGTCTCAATAATATTAGCATAGAATAAGATAAGTTTAATTTTCTCTCTCTCACTACTATTTTTAGAAAAGGTCAAATTGTAATTAAATTTTGCAAATCAATAGATTTAATTTAGAATATTATTTAATATTTTTTAGCTAATTAAACCCTTTTATTATTTATTAATTAAAGACTAATTTACCCAACAATAATAAATCAAGGATCAATGTGTGTTTGACATGTGACACCAGCATGGACAAAGTTGACAAGTCAAGGGCAAGATCAATTTCGGGTACTTGATGATACAAATCAAGATCTATGGAGTGAGCATAGGTCAAAATGTTAATAGATATGAGTTATATTTCTTACAACTAATGGGAAAAGGATCGAGCTAGGGAAATTTTTGACAGAGATTGGTGATCTAATTTTTGACCCTAAGAAAATAAATATAAGGAACCAAGCTCAAGGTTAATCCAAGCTAGTCAAAATACATGGAACTAAGTTTGATGTGGATCCCAATGGAACAAAAAAATGTATTTGAGACTAGGCCCTACCATTAAGGCTCTGTAGACATAAATTAGGTCTTTTATACCTAATATAGATCAAAGGTCATCAAGTTGGTGGCTAAATGGGACCAGGCATAGAGTAGAGTATGGATAACTATAGGAAACCCAATGGTCTTAGATTGGTTTTCCATCTATAGTGGACCTATGATCATGGGACATATATGTGGGTTTAATTCAAAGTGTCTCATCTATCGATGTGGCTCCATAATTGATAAAGTAGGTACTTCACCACTCAATACATGGTATGATTGTTAGTTTTAGGATTCAAAGATTTGATCCCCATGAATAGGTCACATGGGGTTAGGGTCCTAAGATGCTAAGTTGGTAGTTAGAGAGATAACTAAGGTCATTTATTCCATTCAAATAGACTTTATCAGCATGCATAAGGAACACTTATTTTTTAGTGGGGATCTTTCTATCAATGAGAGTAGTTTGAGGACTATTGAAATAAAGGGAGGTTTATTTGTTGATCAAAGCATGCCTATAGAAATAAATAAATGAGATACCACCACATTTATTGATGATTGGGCCCTTTCTCCACTCTCATATATATATTTTTCCATATCTTTCTCTTCTTGCTATATATAGAGGCTTTTGAGCCAAAAAAAGGATCCTCTTTGTATTTTCTCTACTCCCTCTCTTAAGCATTACCAAACTCTATCAAGATGGAGCTTGTAACTTATTGGGATGAATACAAGATTGTTTTAGATTTAATTATTATGGTATAGTGTGTATATGTCATATTTTCATAAATGATAGAGGTTTCTTCCTTGTCAAATTTTCATCTCACCTAGTTACTAGTTCATCTTGTTATGCAAGTCATGTTTAGTATTCTATATCTCTTGATTTAAGCTTGCATATGAATAATGTGACGGGTTAGTGTCTTACTCTAGACCTCTCCATAATTTACCTTATCTTAGATCAATTAGTGAACCTCTTGATGAAATATTGATGTATGATAGATATTTGGAATCCTAAATCTAGTCTTACACTTTTTTCATTAGTGTTTAAAATTCAAGTAGGGTAGATCAAATCAAAATTTAGGTGCATCACCAATGTTAGCTTAGGTTTCCCTTTCATGTTCTCTCTCTCTCTCTCTCTCTCTCTCTCTCTCTCTCTCTCTCTCTCTCTCTCTCTCTCTCTCTCTCTCTCTCTCTCTCTCTCTCTCTCTCTCTCTCTCTCTCTGAGTCATTATTAGTAAGAATGAGATAAAATGATACATCAAAGGAGCTAGCCTCATTATAAATCCTAATGTATACATCAATGGTGCATCACCAATGTTAGCTTAGGTTTCTCTCTCTCTCTCTCATTATTAGTAGGAATGAGATAAAATGATACATCAAAGGAGCTAGCCTCATTATAAATCCTAGAGGTTTGAACCCATTATAGGTTAACCAAATCTTGGGGTCAGTCCCATGTTGACCTAGATTTAGAAGTAGGACTTAAACACTCCTACCTCTAACTAGGGTGAAATCTAGATCTCCAACATTTATAGCATGCCTAGTGGGATCAACGTCCAAAATATTGGGAATATCTTGTTGTGTCTTTCCTCTAATCATATTTTAGAAGTAAGTAAATTACAACCAATGACAAATCAAAATAAAAGATTTTCGTTATGAGTAGACTAGGTATGTCTCATTAAAAATTTATATAAAAAAATTGACATATGAGGTAAATATGAATAGTTATGGTGAATATTACTATTATCCACCTCCTTATCAATAGCTATAATATGATCCTCACGATCCATATGAGCCTAATCAGCCCTACCAAGATTTATATTGAAGCTATGAGGAACCTTGAAAAGTTTATCATGATCCTTATTATAAAGGGAATAGCTCTTACCTTCCTCATGATCCTCACCAATAATATGAGAACCTATTTTAGTCATATATGCTAGAATAATACCCTGACCCTTCCTATGGATAACAAGCCCATAATAAAATTTATCCTCATCAACCCTATCATGATATATCCATTCTAGCATTTAATAAAACTTTAATAAGCCTTGATAAGCATGCACTAGAGTTATGCTCACAAAAGTGTTATGGCCAAGATGTCCCTACTCACCTGATTCATCATGTGAGAGAGTAATTTCAGAAAATAAAATAAAAATGGACACCTATTGAGAGATAAAATTAGAATAATATCATAGGTTAGATGATGGATGTAGGTGGTTACATTCAGAACATTGAGGATAAGTTAAAAGGCCTTGAATAGTAGTAGGTCCAACCTCATTGATCTTATGTTCCCACATATACATAACCTTATTATTCCTATGTGCCACCTATTCCTCCCCAAGAGACCATTCCAAGTGTCCCTTTAAGTATGCAAGTTCTTCATGTGTTCATCAGACCTTTCCTTCTTGGAGATCTATCCAATAGAGCTATCAAAGAAAGAAGGATATTGTTATGGAAAAACCTATTGTTAGGGTCCACAAATCCATTCTTCCTCAAGAACCCATTATGAATTCCTTTAATGTTCCAATATTTAATTAAGTGGTGAAGTCATGGGGTAGGCAAAGTGAAGTAAATCTGAATTTGAAATCCCAAGATAAATTAGGATTTGAACCTTTAAAAACCTCTCTCGTCCCTTCTTAAGAATATTATTGTGTTCCTTATCTTCATTAAGCCACTAGTCACCTTAAAGAGAATATATTTCAAAATAATATAATGTAGAAAATCAAAGATTTGGAGCTAAATACAAGGAAAGAGGAGGAGAACCAAAGTTAGAACGTTGAAGGGGAACCTCTATTTTTTCCATCTTGGAACCAAATTAGGTAGTCCAGAAAATCTAAGGTCACTCAATCCCCTCCCTCCCCTCTTCAATAATCTAGGTCATTTCCATCTTGTAAATCCATTCAAATCAATAGGCAAAAGAAGGAGGAAGTGGTGATTATGGAAGTCAAACAAGAGGCCATGTAACCTCCACTCCTTTCCCCTCAAAAACCTAGAACCTTTCCTTCATGGAGATCCATTCAAGAGGAAAATAAATAGGAAGAGGAGGTGAAGGTGATCCAAGAAGAAAAAATTTAAAATAAAAATTAGGTACCTATGGTAACTTATTTGGACCTCTCTCATCTTGATGAATATTTTCAAGGATTTGCTATGCCACTCTTTGAGAAAAAGCCTCTTCTCTCTAAGGTAAACCAAGAAGATTTATCTAAAGAAGTAGGAAATGAAGGTGACTTGAGTGCATAATAAGAATAAATCATGATTGGGACACCTCTTGGCACGGACAAACATGCTTCAATTTTACATGATGATGCAAAGATAGAATAAGTACAAGAGAAAGTTGAGGTAGAGGTTGAGATACAAGTACAAGAACACGTATATAAGGAAAATATTGATGATGTATAAGAGAATTATGTCCCATTTGGACAAGTTGATGATGTTCTCCATGATTTACTTGATAACACAAAATCTTCCATTTATCATGAAGGACAAGAGCTTGCAGGTGAAGAACAAGTTGAAATTGAGAACATGCTCAATCATCAGCTTGATATTGAAAATGAAGCAATGTTCATTGACCAATTTGAGATGTCAAAAGAAGGACTACAACCTCATTTTTTTGGTCGAGAAAATTATATGCTTCCTTCTAACATTTAGTTTGGAAAGGCTCTAATTGAACTATAGATTCATGAAAATAAATCTTCTAATTTATTTGATATCTTTCATTTAGGTTTTTGTTTACTTGAATGTGGTACATTGTAGGATAAGAGGAGTGATATCATCAATTAAGAGGTAGTTATTCTATTAAGAGATGACATGTTTGAAAGTTTCAAACATGGTTATCAATTTTTATCTCCAAATTTAGACATTTCTCTACTATTTGAAGCTAAGAATGAGCTCAAATGGCCTTAAAAAGTCACAAAATCATGTCCATCTCCCTTAGAGGTCAACCTTATAGATATGTCAAAGGAGACACATCAAGGTGGTCTATATGTTCATTATTAGTAGTTTAGGTATGAGTAACAACTAAATTTATTCCTAAAAATTCCACAAGTTTGAAAGGAGTATGATTGGGTATTGGACTCATGTCTATAATTCATGCACCTGAAATTGGTATTAGAGGAATAGGTTGCTTCCCCATGTTGACATGAGCATCTAGTTGCTCATAGATATAAAAGAGAGATATCAAGAAAAGGTAATTATGATTCAAAGTTCTAAGGTGCACAAAATAGTTTCTAATTTGACCCATGTGTAAAATACTTGTAGATTGTAGCCATGTACATATTAGAATAATTTTCATGCTTTCCTCTAAGTTCCCTATGCACTTTTTTCTTTATATTGTGTGTTTCCATTTCAATAAGTGCCTTGATTACTATTGTTTATTTTATTTTTATTCTCCTTGCTGATTCAAGAGGGGGTTGTCAAGAAAGGGTCAGCCTTGTATCAAGTTTTAGGCTAGCTCAGTTGTAGAGACTTAGGACTACATGCCCAATGAATCAAACAAGGTAAATTTATCTAGGTTCCCTTGCATAGATGGGTATGAAAACCCTTTGAGTTACCAAAGATGTTGGAAATTTTTGGACCAAATATAAATATCTTGCATGGTTTGATGAAGTAGTGGATCAAAGGCTTAGAAATGAGTCTAGTAATGAAAATGGAGCAAGATTTGAGAAAGTTCTAGACAAAATGAAAAGACCTAAGGGATAATGCAATTTGTAATGTTTTTTAAGTACTTTAAGTTCACTTAAAGTGTAATTTGTCAATTTATAAATAAAGGTATAGAGTTTAAGAGATCCCATGGAATGCCAATAGTGTTTGGAATGACTTAGAAATCTCTTGGTATTCATCTGGTTCTTCATTGTGTTCATCTTGACATTTTGGGTCAAGTGGCAAAAATTTTAAGTAGGTAGTTTGTAGATGCTATATATCACACACGTGAGGGTGTCAAGAGAAAATGGTCACATAGTTTTGTTAAATTTAGTCCCAATAACATATAAACTAATTTGTAGGTCATGTATTCAAGTGCAACAAAAATTATGCATGTTCAAAGTTGGCTCCTCAGACAAAATTTGCTATGTTTCCATATTTAGCTATTTTTAACAAGACCATCACCAGGACATCATGTAGGAGAAAATGGACAAGCCAACATGTGAATTTAATATATTCACTTAGAAGCCTCACATGACTATTATATCATGTATAATTATATATCTACATGCCAAGAACATGATCTAAAAGTTTCAAGTCTACAGACCTTTTTGGCTTGAGTTATAAATATTAAAAATTGGTCAAATAATGGGATACATTCACATAGATGTCAACTTTAATCTACTATAAAAATCCATTGGATTATAAATTTGATTGTTTATGCGATGTCAAATACATCTATGGGGATGTGAAATGAGGTTCGCGATAACATCAAGTTTAAGCTTAAGTAAAGCAAATCCTTTTGAGCTTAGATTTTATGGTCATGTGAACATCAATGATGGTTATGAGAACATCATTTGACAAGATTAAGGAATAATTTTTAAGCTTGTTAAGTAGTTTTTGGATTTAAAATGATGGGTTATAGTTTATCTAATGGTCCACATTGTATCATACATCCTGATCCATTAGTGCAAGTAAAAGTCAAAGGGTTAAAGGGCTCGAGAGATTACCATATGGAGTAAATGTGTGAGGCTATAGACTAAAAATGAATCCTAAGGATTGACACACATTTGACATGTGAGGCTAGAATGGATAAATTTAAAAATTCAAGGGGAAGATTGATGGTTGGTGCTTGATTGTATAGATCAAAATAAATGGAGTGAGCATGGGTCAAAATGTCAATGGAGCCAAGTTGGATTTATAAAAACCAATGGGAAAAGGATCGAGATCAAGACATTTTCAAAATATATTAGTGAGCTATTTTTTAACCTTAAGAAAATGAATATAAGGAAGCAAGATCGAATTTAACTTGAGCTAGTGGAAAAACATGGAACCAAGTTTGATTCAGATCCTAATGGAACAAGAACAGAGTTTTTTGAGACTATGACCCACCATTAAGGATCTTTAGAGATAGATTAAGTCTTTTAGATGTAATATAGATCAAAGGTTATAAATTTGGTGGATAAATGGGACCAAACATCAAGCAGAGTATGGATAACTATAGGAAAAACCAATAGTTTTAGATTGGTTTTTCATTTTATATTAGACCTATGACCATGGATCAAATATTTGGGTTTAATTCAAATGGGTTCATCTGTCAACATGGATCCATCATTGACAAAGAAATTAATTCACTACTTAAGGCATGACATAATTGTTAGTTTTAAAATTCAAGTATTTAATCGTCATGAATAGTTCAAGTGGGCTTAGGGTCCCAAAGTGGTGAGTTGGTAGTTGGAGAGGCAATTAAGGGCATTGATTCTGATCAAATAGACTTTGTCATCATGTATAAGGAACCCTTATCTTTTAGTTGGGATCTCTCAACCATTGAGAGTAGCTTTAGGACTATTGAAAAAAAAAGGAGGTCCATTTGTTGATCAAATCACACCTATAAAAAGAAATAAATGAGTTTACACCACATTTCTTGATGATTGGGCCCTTTCTCCATCTCTCTCTCCCTACTATATATAGAGGCTTTTGAGCCAAAAAAAGATCCTCTCTATGTTCTCTCTACTCCCTCTCTTGGGCATGACCAAACTCTACCAAGATGGATCTTGTAACCTTTTAAGATGAATACAATATTGTTTTAGATTTCATTGTTCTGTTATGGTGTGTATATGTTAGATTTACATATGTGGTAGAGGTTTCTCCCTCATCAAATTATGATCTCACCTATTTACTATTTCATCTTGTTATATAGGTCATGTTTAGTGTTCTACATCTCTTAATTAAAGCCTGCTTGTGGATACTATGATTGGTTAATGTCTTGATCTAGACCTCTCCATCATTTCCCTTAGCTTAGATCATTTGATGAACCTCTTCATGAAACACTAATGTATGATAAATATTTAAAATCCTATATCTAGTCTTGCACTTGTTTCATTAGTGTTTAATATTAAATTAAGGTGGACCAGCCCATAATTTAGGTGCATCACCATTGTTAGCTTAAGTTTCCCTTTCATGTTTTCTCTTTCTCTCTCTCTTTCCCCCTTTATCTTGGTTATTAGTATGTTTTAGTAGTGGGAATGAGCTAAAATTATGTATTAGAGGAGTTATCTTCATTAAAAATCCTAGAGGTTTGACCCCATTATAGGATACCCATAGCTTGGGGTCAGTCTAATGTTGAGATAGATTTGTAAGTAGGCGTTGAACACTCCTACCTTTAGCTAGGGTGAAATATAGATCTACAACACTACCTACTTTAGATTAGTAACCAGACACCCATCCAAATCATGTAGGAGTTCACTACCCTTTAGAGATCATACCTCCATCAAAAAAGCTTTCAACAACCTACATGCCCTACCAACTATTCCATCAACAAGTTATTCTAACCATATACCTGAACCTATGCCCTAGAGTGGATTTTACCTCCACTAAGATCATAAAATGTTATAGGCTACCTCATTGACTTTGGTGTGCATAAAAACCATGTCAATAGATTCATTTTCTTTATTTCCTAGACTTTGATTTTGATTTGGAGTAGATAGAACCTCAAAGAGGTTTTCAATAAATGACCTTAATGCTTTACTTTGATTTTTATTCAAATTATCTAATAGTGCCTCAAGGAGGTTTTCATTAGGGGAAACTAAATTTGTATTTTGACTTGATAAATTTTTCGATGTTGATGTTACTTTATGCTCTTTTAGATAGATGCATGTAACGAATTATGCCATTGTTTGAAATTTATGGAAGAAGGTTGATGGTAAGTGATTTTTTGGTCCCTATAAATGGTGTGGGATATTGAATTTAAATATGGTGGAAAGGATGTATAACATTTATAAGAGGATGTGTGGCATCACAGTCCTCATAGGGACTATGAATAAAGCATGTTTCAATGTTAGATGAGGTTACCACTAGAACTATGGAAATGTCAAAAACATATTTTTGTTGATTAGTAGATGGTTTTTAGATGATGTCATGAGATACTTTTTGTAAATGTACATGGATGGTTTTAATTATCCCTTGTTTATGTAAATTGAGGCCTTTCCCATTTTAGTTCACACTTTTGAGGATTATTCTTTGTATAGTATATTTTATAATTTGTAAACAAGCCATAATATTATCTCCATGTAATCAAGTAGGATTATTAATGATGAGTTCCTAATCTATGAGGAGTCTAAATTTGATAAATTAAGTCTTTATAAATTGATAGGATTATGATGTTGATTCTAATTTTAATCTTAATTTATTGATTAGGATGAGATTGTCCACATGGAATTCATTCTGATGTTTTTTCTACAAGTACCATTGATAATTGAGGCATATTATGTTGGGAATTTTATTGTTCAATATTTAATGGGATATGGGGTGATAGGCCAAGTAGTTTTTCATCAAATATGGGTTAATCAAATACTAATGGTTTATTGAATACATGAGGCTAGTCATAGATGGGTTAACCAAGGATGGGTGATGGGTGAAGTTATGGTTCATCAAGTATTATATCATATATGTGGGTACTTTATCAAATATGGGTTGGCCAATGATGATTTTTTATTGAACCAATATGGGTGATTCAATAGAAATAGGTTTTTCAAATTTTGGTTGGTTTAAGATGGAGTGATCATATTAACCTTTACTTAAAAGTGAATGAATTTGATTTGGATTTGGAAGGGGATCTTGGCATATCCCTAATGGATGATTCCTAGACTTGGATGTACCTTATTCTCACATAGAAAAATATCCTTTGAGAGGTTATGGTATAATAGGATTGGATTTTTTGATTTATTATGGCATTAGGGCTGGATTGGTTGCAGATGTAAAATGGTTAGCTTGAAAAGTGGTTGATTTTGGATTAGTAGATGAAGGATCTATAAGTGATCTTAGGTGGATATATATTGGTTAATTTTTTGGATTTGATTGATCATGTTTTGACATTGGGATGATGATGGTATAATCATATGTAGATTATGGGATTCCATAGGTTCTTTATTAGACTTGTATTTTGATTTGGAATAATTATGATTTGTCAATTAAGATCAATTTGTATTTAGGTTTGATCATGCTTGATTAGGATTTGATTAAATTTTATTTTTTATTATTATTTTACTTTATGTTTAGATGAGTTGATGTTGTTTGATTTTTTATTTTGAATTTTATTTGACGTTTGATGTCCAATTTGATTTTTGATGTTGTATTTGATGTTTGGTTGTGTTTGATTTTTATGTTTTATTTAATGTTTTGGTGTTTGATTTGATGTAGATGAGAGAAAGGATGGATGTTGTAATTTCATCAGTTTCAATCAAAATTTTATGATAGATTGAACAAAAATATGGGGATAGGATTCAATTTTTGATGATTTTATTTTGACTTTATATTTACTTGATTGTGGGTCTAATTATCTGATATTGAATGTTTGACCTAGATGTTCAAACTTGTGAATTGACTTGGATGTTTGACTTGATTTTATTTTTAAATGTGGACTTGGAATTTATTTGACTTTTAAATTTGATGTTTAAATTTGAAAGTAATTTTATTATTGAAATGGGACATTTTAACTTGGTTTGACTTGATTTTAATTTTGAATGGTTGACCTTTGATGTTTTAATTTGATTTGACTTAGTCCAAGTTAGACATTTGACCTTTATATATTTGATTTTAATTGTTGACTTGATTTGAATTTTTTAAAGTTGACCTTAAATGTTTGGATTTTAATTTTTGACTTGGTAAAATTTGACCTAATTTATATTTGGAATGTTTGACATAGAATTGATTTGATTTATAATTCAAATTAGTTAACTCATATGTTTGATTTCTTGAAATGTGGCATGATTTGGATTTGCTTGGACTTGGAAGGTTGACTTGATGTTTTAATTGAATATTTAACATTTTAATTTTTATGGATTTGACTTCGTTTGTAAGTATTTAAGGTTTTCAATCAATACAAGTCCCCCAAAAAAATCAAATATAAACATCAACTGAAAAGCTTTATGTTTAGTATAAAAATTGAGAAACATAACTAGTATCCCACACATGTAATCACATGAAAAACTTAATATATTGATCTCCCAAACATCACTCCATGGATGTACATTTTAAGTATCTTGGGTGAGTTTTTTTTCCCTCACACTACTAATATTTATGGTCAATTTGTCTTTAATTATGATTTTTAGGCATGTCCCCTATATACCTTATGGTATAATGGGGCCCAAGTCTATGCAAGAGTAAAGTTAAAGGGATATGAAAAAGGGTATAGTCCCTAATTTACCACTTCATATATATTATTTAAATGGAATACCACCAAAAAAATTTCCTTGAGAGGTGTTGTCTAGGGCTTGTGTATTGGAGCATGAAATCCCCTTAGCTCACGATGTGTTTAAAACATGACACCACTTAGAAAATAATGATATATCCTCCCTTAATTTATATAATCTACCATAACATGGGGTTGGTCCTAATGTTTAGGGATGAAATCCCAATCACCTAACCCTAAAGACTTAAACTTGGGGATCAAGGTCTAAATTGGATAACCAAAATAAAATATACTCACAATATTTATGATTCCAAAGATCACTTGAAGGTGTGAAGGAAGAGAATATGTAAAATATATTTGGGACAAAAAATCAATATAAATAATTTATTATACCCAATAATCACCTTAAAACACAAGGAAAGAGCATACTTAGTTTTAGATTGCACAAATACACACACAATCAAATGAAATAAAAATTCAAACAAGTTTTTTACCCAAATCAAAATGTGTGTTCAATTATAAATCCCAAAAATAAGTGTAAGATTTTTTTTGTTGATTCAAGACTTTGATGGGAGAAAACCTAAAAATAATAGATCAATACATTATTTTTTAATCTTTAACAAGCATAAAATCCTATGTAGACTTATCAGATCATAATCATAATGCAAAATAAATAAATAAACATGATCATAATACAAAATATGATTTCATTGAAATAAAAGTAATTTCATGAAACCTAAGACAATTCTACCTCTCTAAAAACATAAAGTTACAAAAATAGAGAATTATTTCACTCAAACATAGTAATTTCACCAAAATAAAGGTGATTTAACCAAAATAAAGATGATTATGCCACTTTGAAATCATAAAAATTTAGTTAAAAATAATTTCAATGCTAAATGGTGTGAATCCACTACTCTCATTTTAATCCCTCTATTTTCATGGAAGATTCTACCACACAAAATAGTTGTTGATATTAACATTAATCTTCTAGATACATTCATTTTTACAAAAAAATTAGGTCAAAAAGATACCCAAATCAAACATTATGTCCTATAAAATGCATGAAGTGCAAATATAAAATAGTGTAAATGATTACGCTAAACTTTTGATGATTCAGTCAACATTTAGATGGTTCCACAAAACTTTTTATGATTCTACAAAAAAGATTATTCCATAAAAAAATTGGATGATTCTACTAAAATTTAGAGAATTACACAAAAAAATTATAATTCTACCAAAATTTTAACAATTCCACCAAAAAACCTTTTGACAATTTTGTCCAACTTTAGATGATTCTACCATATGATGATTCTGCTATACTTTAGAATATTATACTAAACTTTAGATGATTTTACTAAAATATGGATGATTAAAAAAAACTTTGGATAATTTTTCCAAAATTTAGATTATTGTAACAAAAAATACAAATAGAGATGAATGTGCCAAAACTTAATGCAAATCCACCAATTCTATCCACAATTATGTTGTTCTAAAAGGTGAATCCACCAAACACCTTGAAATGAAAATTTCATGCAAAATTTGAATTTATTAGACTTAAATTGATGAAAAATGGTCTTAAAATGGATTACAAATATCTTATTAAGTTCTTAATAATAATTTAGATGAATATGTGGGGTATAACTCCCATCGAGTGTTGCATATGTAACATCATGACACAAAGATTAGTATTGGTTAGTATAATTTAAAATAGAATTGAAATATATAAATAATATAAGAATGTGTCCTAAAATTAATAAATATAAAATTAATTCAATAAAAATATGAAAAAAACACATGATTACCTTCACTTACCAAACACACCTTACTTCTCCTCTTGTCAATTAGATGTCTTTGGAAGTGATGTAGTTGTAATTCTTAGCAGATGTGTGTGATCAAATGAGAAACATAACCACCTTTGAAAATAGATTATTTATATTTATATACTTGTATTGATGTAATATTTGCTCTCCAAAATAGAAAAAAACTTCATTGTAATATCAATCATTTCTAATAATGGATGAGGAGATGTTTATTTATAGATCTTGTTTACTGCTAAGATCCATTGATTTTGGTTAGAGATTAACAGTGGAGGATTGGTTCTCCTCATAAATGAGGAGGATTAAGTGTTTAAGAATAATTTTTAAGTGTGTAATATTATGTAATTATGAATACTTAGAGTTTGTAAGATCGTGTCATAGCTCTTGCTTGCACACTTACCTTCTTGCAAAGTATTTTGTGTAGATTGCCTTGGAAAGGGGGAATGATGTCATGATGTGAGGATTTATTGGACTTCTGAATTTATGAAATATATATAATTTATAATTAGACAGGATTGGTTAATTTATTTATATTAATTATCTAATAAAATAGGATGTGATTTTTATGGGATTGAAGATGTTAGTGGGAATAAAAGATGAAATTACAAGATTAAAGGATGATGTTAGTGCAGATTGATTATTGATTAGAAAGTGATGTAATGATAGATTATTTTTTGTTAGGATCATCAAAATATGAGGTGATGATAATTAAAATTGACATGAAATTTTTCATTTTAAGTGTCTATAGTGTTGCATTACAATACCTTCTTACATTAATATGTAACACTTCTCATGACTCAATGACAAGTTATTATATTGACAATGTTGGATAACTTACTCCAAGTTGGTGATGTATTCATTTTAAGTGTCTCATAGACTATGTATGAATCCATATATATTTTAGTATATTCATGAGATATATTAGTAAAAATACTCAAGATATCCCTTTAAAATGTGGTATGATAATTGCATAGCATGAATGGGAGGATTAAGTAGGTGTAAGTTCCACAAGGGTATATAAATGTTGTTTTATCTTGGTCTTTTGGGTAAATTATGATCTAGTTATATCCACTATAACCATCAAGGAAATACAGTTATATATTTCCATAGAGGGTGTCAAAAACCTAGTTAATTAATGAAAGGGGAGAATGATCTTTCCTTATGATAATGTTTAACTTTATATAGTCCACACATATGTGAAATTTATGATTATTATTTGGGAGAGTGAAAAGTGGAGACACCCATTGTCTATTGGAGATGGGGTATATAAATCATGCATCCAAGAGTTTTTGTAATTTAATGTTTATAATTTCTTTGATAACAAGGTTTATTCTTCGTTTTGGTTTCCCAATGGGTTTTATATCATGTTTAGTGTATATATGATGAGTGCATAAATATAAGTTCATTACTCACATATAATGGTAATCCCATGAATTTTTTTTTTATATTTTTGTAGCATTGTAACTAGCTAGGTTTCCTAATGGGGATCTAGTTTATTGTTAATATTGAGAGGTATTCTTGGTAGTATATTTAATTTTATTGATAAGGATGTCATAAAATCAATGTTATTTATAATATTGATAAGGTAGAAAGGGTGTGGTAAGAGGTGATGGAATGTTTTGATATCCATCCTTGTGTCTAAGGATTCTTATAATAGGAAGATATTTCTAAGTGACAATGTGTGAATTTGAGGATATTGTTTGCATGTTGGTCAGCTATATAAATATTTTTTATCATTAAAAGTAATTGTCTCTTCCTATTATGTTTATAATAAAGTTTTGAATTAAATGGTGAGTAGGGTTTGTAATGGAACTTTGTCATCATCCTCTACTTCAAACCAAGGAAATTGCTTTACTTTAGATGAAGCTTAGGTAGGTGGATATCAAACTAGTTTTTTTGTGGTGTTTACATTAGATATGAGTGTATTTCCTAGCCTATAGCTAATGAATGCATCAGATATAGAGAAATAAGTTTTATAAAATATTATATTTTATCTTCATAGGTTTTTTGGGGGTTATATTATCATGAAGTTATCTAGGTACTCCCATGAGTCTATTGTGATAACAAGGTCTTCTATAACTGCCTTAGGTTTTATATATGAATGGTATGCCATATGCAGAATAGTGGGTGTTTCATGAAGGCATGCAAGTATAAGTTTCATCATATTTTATTTATTCATGACATTAATGAATTATCCTAAATTAATTAATTTTTTTTGAATAAGGGTAAGATTGATGTAGACATCAACAACCAGGTTACCTATGTCAAAGTATTTAGTTGGGATAATGTTTTCTAATGTGATGTATGTAAGTTGTCCACCTACATGGATAGTATTAAGATATTTTCATCTCTAACCAATTTTATTAAGGAAAATATCTCAAAAAAACTTTAGTATAGATCAAAAAATATTTTATTTATTGAAATAAATGAATTTTGACACATTCTTTAACTAACCTATAAAGTCAAATTATGGTTTTGACTATTATTTTTAAAGGTTTAGTCTTTCTATAAAAGGAAGATTATTTGGTGATAATTTTTATATGTGCTAGTTTCATGATTAGGAGTATTATTATATGTATATAGGTTAGTTGGTCTTTTAGTGACCTCTTTAAGAGGTTCTATTATTATGGGTGGAGTAGGATTTGGGAAAATATTTCTTGAATAAATCTAAAAATTGTCAACTTATACCAAATAACTGGGGTAATTTATCACATCGTTATTGTATGTAAGTTTAACCAGCCTATTTTTTGGATCAGATGAAGGCTAAGTAGGAATTGTGATCTTTAAGTTGAGGTTAAGTGGAATTGCTTAGTATTAACATTAGTTGATGTTACAGGTGAGGTTTTAGGAATTATTAAAAGAAAATATTTTGACTAGTCTAAGGATAATTCCATCATCATGGTTATTTCAATTTATTATAAAGTGGATTCCATGGATAATTATAATGTAATGATGTTCATGACTAAATTTAGAATCTCTACTAGTTGGTTTGAGCCTAAAATGTTTAACAGCTTTGGTTTTGCGGTTCTGGTTGGGGTAATTTGTAAGGACCCATTTTACATAGTGCCCATATTAGGTGAGATGCCTATGAAATTATGAATTATAGGTTCTAATTATTTAAGTGTGTGGTTAGTCACATCTAACTGAGGTAGGCAAGGATTTAATGAATACTCTCATGTGTTTGGAACCATGATAAATACATGTTATCGATCATGTTTTGATTGCTTACTTATGAAATAATGATGTTTACATTTATGTATGCAATGTCTATTTATTATATTATATCAATTATATGAGATATATTGACTTAAATCATGTTGAATCATTGATTATAAGCTTATGAAATGGAAACTACTTATGTATTGAATCATATGAAATTATATGCATGTATGTTGATATTTCATGAATGATTGACTATGATTAATTGATTTAAATTGCCTTATTTAATTAAATTATGTAGCTTTGGATATTAGGTTAGAAGAATTTGATGTGTTCATCAAGTTTTCAAGAAAATGAAGAGGGAAAATGAAGGAAAGAGACTATGCCAAGCATGGTTATATTACTTATCAATTTTAAACCTTCCTAGACCCATTCTAAATATTTGGTTGCCTAGTCTTCCACCTAGTAGACATAGAATCTAATTTGCGGCTAGAATTTAAGCCTAGTTTGTGGAACTTATTTTAACCTAACCTAAATATCTTGTATCTAACATCTGAAATGTCTAGTTTTTGATTAGTATATCTTCCATTGATTGCCTTAGTATTAAGACAAAGTGGGGAAAGAGGTAAGGGAATCTTGGAAGAAACCACAAGATCATGAAAAGCCACCATGCACCTTAATGGAACATGGGAAAGGACATCCTTTAATGAGGCATGGCTTGGTAAGTAGTTAGTGGTTAGATTATTTTGAGACACACACACACACACACACACACACACACACACACACACACACACACACACACACACACACACACACACACACACACACACACACACACACACAGAGAGAGAGAGAGAGAGAGAGAGAGAGAGAGAGAGAGAGAGAGAGAGAGAGAGAGAGAGAGAGAGAGAGAGAGAGAGAGAGAGAGAAGTTGAGATTTATTAGTTCATGAACTTTTGGCAATAGGAAAAATAAGTAAGAATTAGTATAGGATAAGGAGAAGTAGTGGATATGAACAATTGGTTAAGAGATTCAAGTCTACAACTAAAGGTTAGTGCAAATGAGGTCTACAAGTCTATAAGTTGAATTATTTGTAACCTATGTTCTTATGTTATTAATTTAGAATGAAATGAGTATATTATTTGTTTCATTATATTTTTGTTAGGATAATAAAACCACTTGGTTTATTATGCATGTTTTATTGTTTGCCTAGGATTGAGCATTGGCTGCCATGAAGTGCTTGCCCATTTGAGGTCCTTGGAGAGATTTTTACTCCTTAGTTTGAATGAAATAATTATGTTTCCTTATTTTATCTATTTCTTAAAGGAGAATACGACTACTTGGTTTATTATTCCTATCTTATTATGTTATGAACTTGCCACCATGTAGTTATTTGCCTAGTTGAGGGCCTAAGAGAGGTTGTGTTCCTCTTCACTTGACCTAGATGTTTTAGAATTTTATTAAAGTGTATTATATCTTATTGTGACACTACATGATTGTGGTATATGAGAAATGTATTCATGATGGAATAATGTCAAGCCCTCATGTGTTGAACATGGTGATAAAATGTTTGACCCTCTTATGAATGTCATGGTGGAAGTTATTAAACTCTCTCATGATGAGACATGATGGTATGTTTCTTAACCATCCCATGACTATTTTAAGGAATAAATAGAGTGATATGTCATCTTATTAATATAATATTTGGGTGGTCCTTGTTATGTTATAATCCCTTACCTATTAATGTTATATTCATGAATGGGTTACTTCACTTAAATGATCATTTAAATGCATTTTTATTTTTTATTTGAGACTATAAGTCTCTTTGGGTAAGAACTAAGAATAAGACTATATGTGTTAAATGGTAATTCCCTTGTGTTAAGATACCCTTGTCTAGATATCTACCCTTGTCCTTAACAAGTGATATAAACATGCTCAAATATTGGAGTCTCGAGATTGGGGGTATCTAGAGCAATAACTTGATGATGAAAAAAGGTTGTGTGTTTAGCCTTACTTATAATGGCCAATAGATACACAAGAGTGGATGTGGAATGTCTTTTAAGACTACTTGGTTCTTATATACTTTACTAGATGGAAATATGTATCCCTCATTTATGATATAAGATGGATGAATATGATGTAATATTAATACACTAGTAGCCAACTTGCTTGTAATATTATTATTAAAAATAAATTTTGGTTAATATTCCAACTATGGATTAAGACATTTGTTTTCCATTATTGAAAACTTAGTTTCAATCTAAGATGTAATTAATTATGACTATTTTATTTATAGGATCTTGGGAAGAGACTTGTATTTATCAAAGTTTTTAGCCCTTGAGGCATATTCATATTAATAAATAGATTGGTTTCCTTACTTATATCCTTGTCATGAGTGATTGGTATTTTAATATTTATGCATTTATATTTATATAATAATATTTAATGGATTTAAACTTATCAAAAATAAGTGAAACTTAGATAAATAGTTATGGAATTGTTATTGGGAATAATAATTTAGCTTAGTTGAATGAATTAAACATTGGTGTTTCTAGGATTATTATTCATTTATATTTATCTAAGAAGAGTAAAAGGATTTTAACTTATCAAAAATAATTGAAACTTAGATAAATAGTTGTGGAATTGTTGTTAGGAATAACAATTTAGCTTATTTAAATGAATTAAACATTGGTGTTTCTAGGATTATTATGTCAATCATGAATAAGACTTATGTTTTCTTGGTGTTTAATTTTTTTCTAAAATGAGTCATTTTTGGATATGAATAATTTTATTCTAACCCTTCGGAAGGATTCATTAAGGAAAGGAAACATCTTTATGCCTTATGGATTTTATAATAAAATTTATTGAGTTATTTGATTATATCTTTATTAAGAACAATTTCTTATTTATGTATAAATCTCTCATCCAATTATGTATGGTTTAGTTATTGAATTAGGATTGTGATAGGATGGGTAGAATCCAATTTCTAATCTTTAGTTTTTTACTTAAAATAATAATATAAATAGTTCATTGAATCATTGATGTTGTTGTGGATCATATGCATGCCTTATGAAAGAATCCCCTAGGATTTTACAATTGAGTGGTTGCTTGTTTTATGCCTTCACAACAACTAGATATTTTAATATAAACTAATTTATTTATTTAAAGTTTTTATCTTTGACATGGTTTTTATAAATTCATTCATTTAGATATGTTGGCTTGATCAAAATTGCTTTGAATTATTTGATAAATAAACTAAACCAATGAGTTTATTACTTTATAGTCATGTTTGGTACTCTAATCAAGATTTTGATTCTTTCTAAACTTGATATCAATAATATATGCATGTATATTGTACCTTGATTTGTTTATATTTATATATCCATATCTATGTTTTTATTTGGATCGTGCTTTAGCTGATTACTAAGCTCTTGATGGATTTTTGCCTTAGTTTTTTTCCTTGTTGACTAATTTGATGTCTTGAATTTCCATTTTTCTTTGAGTTTATTTCATTGTTTTCCTTACTCAAATTTTGTGTTATTTTAAAAAAAAATGGGTGATGATACATGGAATCATTCCAATATCCTATAGGATTAGTTATAAGTCTAATCTTTTAATGCCTCAGAGTTCTGTGGATCCCTGAGTGGTAACATCTAGGAGTGAAGAAGCTCAGAGGGAATAAGTTATTGTGTTTAATACACAAATTACTCAAAAAATTATGTATCTTATTAGGTAAATGTACTAAATGATTTTTCCTTTGATTTTAAGTCCCTTTACATTTTTTTTCCTTAGTTATTTTTTACAACTATGATGAGTGAGTTGGAGGAAGCCACATGTCACCATCCTGCTAACCTGGCAGTGATGAAAACATGGCATGATATATAGCTAGTATATAGATAGAAGGTAAGTTATAGGTTTCCATGTGACATTATCTTATAAAATTATGAACCTATAGAGGACCATGTAAAGTTTAAATCCTCTAGGATAGCGAATGAGTGGGATGTTTCCACGTGGCATGATCTCAACAACCTACAAACTAAAAGATGATCACATAAGCTACTTGAAATAGCCATAGAATGGAATTATTATCCAATGGGTGATAATACCTTAATACCTTCATATTTATGATAATTAAGGGAACTACTAAGTGGCAATGCCCAATGCACCAAAAGTTTGGGCTTGAGTAGACCTAAGGCAAACACATGGAATCTACTGACTTGAAAAACTACTGAGTAGGAATTTGATGGTCATATTCACATCATTAATGCATCCCATATTTTTCATATGATCATGAAATTATCCTAAGTTCTATCCAAATAAATCAAGACTATTGGATTTAAAATTATTGGCTTATGTCTTTTAAAGTCTCCTAGTAGCTATAACTATCTTTTACATGATTAAATGAATATTGGTATATATACATGATCATAATATTTATGTTTGGTATTATTTTTTGTCATTCATATATTTTAATATAAAAATGGGCATGAAATTTTGGTATTATATTCTAAGTTACAACACTAGGAGATCTGGGTAATTTAAATTATTTATAACTTTCTTATTTTTGCATGTTTTCTTATGTCTTTCATATTGGAGTGTAGAATGAGAAGAGGACATTGAGCACATCATGGTGAAGATACACTTGGTGAGGATGAACCTCAAATGTAGTTGGGACTAAATGAAATAGGACCAAAAATATTCTTATCCATGTAATAAATGTAAAATGTATTGTAGGAGAGATTGTATATGGTTCAATATGAAGTAGAAAGGCACTCTCCACAAAATTCCTAAGATGATGAAGAATCAATTAAAATAGAGAGAGGTTTATTATTCCTCCCTATAACCATTCTAAGGGTGATAAATTTTTTTATCACCATGTTGAGTGATGTGATAAATGAGACTTAGAACCCCTCTTAGGCCTGTATCATGAGACTTAGTTAAGGATTTTATCATGAAACATCCTCCTACATTTGATGGGACTTAAGAGGGATTTAAATCAAAATCTTGGTTAGAAATAATGAGAGGATGTTTCACCTTATATAATTTTAAATATAATGGGAAGGTCCATTTTGGTACCCATATTCTTAAAGATGCATTCAAGATGTGGTGGTAATGTGAGGAGTATAAAATCCACTTGACATCAATATCCCTCACTTAGGAATTATTTGAGGATTATTTTAGATTGTACTACCTATCCCTAGGATATGATAAAAATTATGTAGATGAATTTTATGACCTTTAACAAAGAAGTGGAACTATGGAAAAATATGAGTGTTGATTCCTAGACTTGATCATATATGTGTAAGGTTATATGGATGAGACAATATAAGTGAATAGGTTCATTAGGGGCCTAAATTTAGAGTTGGCTAATGTAGTGCACATTTTAACCCCTAAAACCTTAGCAATAGTTGTTTATAATGCCTAATTAGATGAGGAGTATCATGGAAATACTCATGATGCATTAGATAATTTTCATTAAAATTTTCAATCTCAGCATGACTTGAGGTCTCAAAGTGCATAGCCTATACCTAGGGGAGGTTGGAAAGAAACTAAATCCAACTCTAGAGCCCCTCAACAACAATGGTATCAAAGTAACCATTTTGGCCATAAAATGAGTAGAATCAAGTTAGACAAATAATTTAAGAGGTGAGGTGATGTCAGATCTTAGGAGTATCATTAGTCTAGGATTGCACGAGCCCAACAATCTAAGCAGTCAATACCATCCAAGTCAATTACTTCTTTTGGACCTAGAGAATAACTAGAGCCCCTTCAAAGTGACACTAGTGGAAGGTTGATTGTTTAACGTGTGGATATATAGACCATTATGCATGATATTTTCATCTTAGAATATCAAATACCAGTAGATAGATGGCCCTAGTGTTAGAGGAGACAATGGGAAATGTAGGTCAACGACATATAATTTATGTAACACTATATGATCATAAAGATAAGCACCAAGTAATAGTCATTGAGATGATAGGTATGATTTAATGAAATTTAATTTCTATTTTCCTTGATTTAGTAGCATCAAACTACTTTATTTCTCCTTCTATAATGGACCATTGTGGATTGGTGGTTGTTAGGTAGTTGTAAAGTTAGGTAGTTGAGTAGGCAAAGGTCAAGATGTCTATTAGCTCCCTAGTGAGTAGTTTCATATTATAACTTGGTGTCTTCACAACCATAATGGACTTTCACATTATTCCCTTAGGTACCTATAATGTTGTCTTGGGTATGGATTGGCTTGTGGCTCATAAATCTAAGATAGATTATCATGAAAAGTTTATCAAAGGTTAACATGACCTTGGTATGCCTATGATAGATAATATATGGAGTTTATAGACTTATTTCCCTTCACATAATAACTATGATGTAACTCAAGAAGATTATAAGGAAAAAATATCAATTATTTTCTATTATGGTGAGTGATAGGTCAAATGAGTTAGAGAAGGCTTCTTTGGATAACCATCATGTTCTATGAGAATTTCCTGATATGTTGCTAGATGGATCACCAAGTTTGCCTCCTCTATGGGAGATTTATTTTTAGATTGAATTAATACCTACGCTTGATCCCATATCAAAATCACCATATAGAATGACTGTATATAAATGAAAATTAATCTAACCTATTAATCAATCTTAGCTCGGAGAAGATAAATCCTACTTACACTTTTGTTTGTTTATACATTAGATATTCAAGGTGATGACCAAGATGGATCTAATAAACCTAATAAGAGGTATCTTACCATAATAATATCACTATAGAGGGTTTCAAACCCTCTATTCAAGAAAATCTATGCAATAACCTTAGCTGGGTCATATGTTTTCATATTCACTAAGTGTATGTAAAATAAAGTTCAATCTAATCTAGTGCTCACCAAAGCTTGTGGTACAAAGTGGGGGTAATAAATATATAAAGTAAAAATGTATAGAAGATATATACTCAAGTCAATGTAGGAATTCTTAATACATGGAATATAAGTACAAATGTTAATCTATCTACTCTAACCAAGAAGGAACCAAGTTAGCAATACTTACCTCTGAAGAGGAACCCATCGAACCTCAATATTTCCCTTGGCCAAGGTGATTTTCAATAGGTCATTATGGTGTGTAAGGATAACAAGGATAAGTTAGCTCTAGGATACATACCTTTTCTATTAATCTAAAATACCTCTCAATAAGATAAAATCTACATCTCTAAAA
Organism: Torreya grandis; assembly: GCA_037957365.1. NCBI lineage: Eukaryota > Viridiplantae > Streptophyta > Pinopsida > Cupressales > Taxaceae > Torreya > Torreya grandis. The sequence goes on along the minus strand of JARHVA010010401.1, from coordinate 44,493 downwards.
AAATTATTAGAACCCTAAGAAATGTTAATCAAGTATAATGATGGATAAGTAGATGTGTAATATGATATTATTCTTATTCTCTTTTAAATGATAGAAATGGATGTGTATATATAGATGAATCTAACCCTATTTTTTTTTGAAATTTTATTTGATAGGGTCAACCCAATTTGAATCTATATAATTAATTAAAAAAAATAGGTTAGGTCCCAATCTAGGTTGGCCAAGGCCAACATAAACCCATAATGTGAAAATATCAATTAGAATACAAGGTTGTCTTAGGTTGACATTGTTTGATAAATGTAAAAAAGGGTTTTAGGCTTAGGTAGGGGCTAAGTAAGGAAGTGATTTGATTAGAGTAGTGTGTACATGGAGAATTCAAATTTTATGGAAATTTATAGGATATGGTTGTGTAGATTGTAAGTGGTGGTATATGGGACAACAATATTGTGAATCACCAATGGTTTTCCCACCCCTTTCTTGGTGTAACCTTAAGGCATGCACTCAGAGAGATTGAGGCTTGATGGGTTATTACAAGAGATAAAACCTTAGTAATTGATAAAGTTTGAAATTATTGTGTATACATATTCCCCACTTGAAGCTCATCATGTGTCATCCATGTGTAATATGGGATGGTGCTTCATGAAAAGAACATAGAAACACACAACACTGAATTTAAGTAAATTGAAATATGAAGTGATTGAGATAAATGAAAGGGTAGGATTGAAAAATACATACCTTTACTTACCTTAGTTTTGTAGAAAAGGAATGAAGTGAAATAAATGTAAAGGCATCTAATGTAGGGAATATTAGGTGAACCTATAAAGATTAGCAAAAAAACAAAAAAAATACAAAATATAATGTAATATGTGAAAACATTCTCTACAATGCAATGATTCTAAAACATCTTCTAATTTGAAAAAAGAAATGGTAGAAACAAAGTTATGACTAAAAAAATGAAATCTGGTTGTAAATATTTAACAAGTAAATAACTTTGAATAGTAACTAACTAGGGTGAAAATCATTTTTTTATTTCTACTATTCTTGATAAAATATTGCTCTAAGAGCCAATTTGAACCTAGAGAATGACCATGGTAAAGAGATGATAACTATGATGTGGATGATTCATAGTGACTACATAGGGTATAACATAAGTAAGAAAGCATTAATTTTAAATTTTTGAGTAATTTTAATTGAAATTAAGCTAAATATATAAAATTGAATGGTAGGAAAAATATAGACACTAAAATTGACCCTAGGATTTTTTTAGCTAAACTAGGGGTAGAATGGGGTATTGGATAGGAAAATATCAAACCAATAATGCTTAAATAATTTATGATAAATGGTCAAAAATTCACTACAAACTAAGAACAAAGTTGGATCTACAAACTTAATTTTCATGGAAAGAAAAAATAGGGGACTAATTATGTAATAATAGGTTGATATAGTATCACTAAAGATGGCCGAATGCATAGTAATAGATTGATATAGTTTGAAATAGGAAGATGGCTAAAATATTACCCTCTTACCAATTTATTTTGTACAAGGTGGTCGATACAGTTTGCTAAAATAGGTCGATTGCATACCAAAAGGTTGATGTAGTATGCTAAAGTTGGAAAAGGGTTGATTTAGTATCAAATAGGCTAATATAGTCTAAAAGAAAAAGGTTGACTATGTAATAGTAGTCTGATGTAGTATAATAAGACAATAATAGGGTTGATTTAATATCAAATAGTTGATTGTGTATAAAAATAAGAAAACTATAAAACTAAATCATGCAAGTTGATGAAGTAGTTAGTTTATAATTTTTTAGAATGTTTTTTAATTATTAGACATTGAGATTTGATGTATCCTCTATTATTTGATATTTAAGAGAGATGATATAGATTTTGGTGATTATTAGATGTGTCTTAAATACCAGATCTATTGGATTAGTTGAGAAATGTGGATAGGGATTGACTAGTCACCTTGGGATTCATAGGTATTATGGATATGAGATAGATCCCTCTAAATTTTGATCTCATTATTATGTTCTTAGGAGCATGGGAATGGTTTTCCAATGTTTTTTTATGGGAGGTGGAGGGGGATACCATAGAGGTGGATATCACTTTGGAGGATGTCCATGTATTTCTTGGAGTTTTGATAGGTGGGACACTAATGATTTGTGATACACCATAGACAAAGGATCATAAATGAGCTTTAGCCTAGTGGATTACATGCTTAGATAGGATCTACCCTATTTTACATGTGAGCTTGTTCAATATTTATCTCATAGCTATTTCAGATATTCAAAAGTTTATGATAGGGTTTATGATAGCATGAGTGATATGTCACAAGTCAAATGACAAGGTGCCATTGTATGAAATAGTCTTATGCTAGTTGATTTTAGATCAAGGAGTGTTATATTATTTGGGTTCTATCATTTGGGTTTAACTCATGTATGATATGTGTATAAAAATAATATTTTCAAACTTTTATCAATTACTGACACTTTTTATCTTGAAAGAACTCATCGAGTCTCAATAAATATGAGTGCATTCCCTAAGGGGTGCATCAAGAAAGGGGTAGACAGACCATTAGTGCTTCACAGGATTATTTTCCCTTTTGACACTTGTTATTTACATACTTGTCTCTTGAAAACCTTATCCCTAAGCTTGTTCTTCTCTATTGTACCCTCTCCAGTTATTTCCCATATTTTATCCTCCTTTTCCTCACCTTAATCCCCTTTTATTAGTTAGTTTTACAAGTTCAATTGGGTCAAACTTGTATATTTATGGGTGATTTTCACTTAGGAACTAGTTTGTCTCTTAATTGACCTAGCTCATGACCTAGTGAATAATTATCCAAAATTATGCTAGGTCGATTAGGTCAACCAGTCAACTAAGATTTTTGGAAGGGTTTAGGTTTAAATCCACCTATATATACAAGTTAATCTATCCTTTTTTTAGACAAGATTATAATAATTAAGAGCTATTTTGCATCTACTTATTGACCATTATACTTGAGGAGCAAGCTTAGGGTTTCACATATTCTTTAGAGATACATATCTTATCTTGTGGAAAATTATTTTGGATTCATTGATAAGTTGTGTAGCTTAAAGATTATTTATCATTAGAATCCTTACACACCACAAAAACCTCTTAAAAATCACCTTGGCTAAGGGAGAGATTGAGGCTCGACAGGTTCATCTTCAAAGGTACATATTCATATCTTTGTTCCTCCTTTATAAGATTAGATATATATGAATTTATAATTGTATTTCATGGATTAGGATTTAATATACATTGATGTGAGTATACGTCTTCTATGCATGTTTACTTTTATTATTTCTAGTCCCCACTTTGTGCCACAAGCTTTGATGAGCACTAGATTATATTTACTTTACTTATTATTAGTTTAGTTTGATATCAAAATATAAGATTCCCTTAGGGTTATTACATGATTATGTTTGACTGGAGGCATTTGAACTCTCCATATCATGGTGTATTTTGATAAGATATCCCCTAATTAGGTCTAGTGGATCCTCATATTGATCATGTTATCACTTAATAAATGTGTCCCCAATCAGAATTGTATGGTATGATCTATCTTCTCTGAGATAGGATTGATTTATATACATGATGCATTTATGATTGAATACATTTTAGTGAACCCATTGTGAATGTAACCATTACAATTTTTACTTCATGTTTTGCTTTATTTTATCACTTCTATTATCATATATTTGTGATATGAGGTTGACTATATTGACACATTTCTAACTTATTTACATGGGTTTAACATATAGTCACATCAATACAAATCTATTCTATTTGTGTAGACTATTTAATAGGTAAAACATAATAGATCAACCCAATCAACCCTATAGATTTTCAATCATCTAGTTTAGCATACTAGGTCAACATAATTGACCCTGTACATTTTCAAGTTTTTAGTAAACAAGATCTACAAAGCTAGGTTGACCTAGTTGACATAGTTATCAAAACTTAAAAGTACAAATCAAGGTTGTTCAGTAGCAATCTCATCTTTATTTTCATCCTCCAACCTGCCAAGGTTTATTTTTATCCTTATATATCATTTCTAGCATTTTTTACAATTATATTTTTCACAAGTTACAATCTTTAAAATTTCCCCTATATAGTCAACTAGGTCAACCTTATTGACATAGTTTTGTATTATGTGTTATTTTTGGAAAGCTAGGTCAAATCTATCAATGTAGTTAATTTTTAAACCCTTGATTCCATAGTATATAGATGATACTATCAACCATATCCTATATTCTCTATATACACTATCATTAAATCAATATTGTACTATGTTTCAAAGTTAGAATTAACCTGTATATGCTAGTAATTATCTCACACTTTTATTTCTTATTGTTTGCATGTTTGGAATAGATCACATAGTATAATTACATGGTTTTAAATATATCATTTAGTTTTACTATTTTCTCTTTTATGCACACACTACCAAATCACAAAATCTTAAAAAGCATTTTAAGAATTGTCTACCCAAGGATAATCTACTTGGATTTCATCACCAAGGGGAAAATTGACTTGGTTTTCTAGCCAAGTATAAACACGTGGTTAATGGTATATTTTAGATAAGCACCCAATACCCTTATCATTTCAATGTGTGAAGTGAGGAGGTAGGCCCCAATACCAATTTATTACCATTACTAATACAGATCCCTTTCATCCCAAAGATCCTAAAACCATCCTTAGATTGCTTTCTAGTTCCTTGCTTACAACCAACTTCCTATCACAGCTAAAATTATACTCTAATAATTTAAAAACATTAAATTTGACCACTTATTTAGCTTTTAATTTTTAATTTTATTACTTATTCTTTATTTAATTGTATGTTATATTATAAAAACTTACATTAGCTAGCATTGGTGCAATATTTTGTGTTATGTGCCTCAATTGGATCAAGATAATTTATCTAATTGATTGTGTGTTTCCTTTCATTTCTTACTTTCCTAAATTACTTGTAAAATTATTATTTTTATAGTACACATTCATTTCTATCAACACGGCATCTTATATGCTGTCTATTTTTCCTATTTCTTGTATTAGGTAAACCTTGTCGATTTGGTATAATTTCTAGACTTTTTTGCTTGTACTAGGTTGACCTACTCAACTCTATATAGTTTTTAGGCCCTATTTTATGTACTAGGTCAACCCAATCAACTCTATACAATTTTCTATCACTTTCTATTGTCTTACATTTTCCATCTCTCTTTCCTTGTTTAGTCCTTTTCCTTCATCATGAAATTTATGTTTGAAGATAATACTAAGTTAAATTCAATAGACATGATTAGTTTTACCAACCCTCATAGGGTCTCCCAGAAGTAAAGTAGGGATCCTCTCTTGGATGAGAGTAATGTTCATATAGCCACTCGCATAATGAACTATGGGACCCCTCCTCATTCCTCTTTGATGCACAATCCTCTTTTCTCACTAGAATATCAAACCAAATTAGAGTATACCCCTATAATTCTCTTCTTTATCTCTAAATTTCCTCAACATCAAGGAACATATCCCTATGCCATTTACCACCTCATGATTGGTGGTCAATTTGAATAACCTCATTCACCTTCTCCCATATTCTCACAAGGATTTGGGGTTACTACCTTCTTTTATTCTTAGCCTCTTCCCTATATTATGACCCCTTATAATACCATGACTTCTTGTTATTTAACTTCTTCCACCTCCATGCCTAGTACATCCAATAAAATGGTAGGTTCTACATTTAGTGGGCCTCTCTCAAGACCCACTCTCCTTAACTCTTTCACTAGTTCATTTTTTCTACCCAAGGTAATCATGCTTCTAGTTCTTCCTATTCTCATCCCTTCACTAGTCTGTATTTTTCCACATAAGAAAATTTTTCCACTAGTGCCTCACATTCTAATAGTTCCTCTCAAGCTCCTACCAATACCAATAGTGGTACCCAATCCACACCTTCCAAAACCAATTCTTTAAGTAATGCTAACAATGCCAATCAAACCCATAAAAAATTATTACAAACACTTAATGAAATGAATACTTTTCAATCTCATAATACAAATCAAATGATAAGAATGAAAAATCTCCTTCTCCATCTTCAAACCCATCCTCAACCAATGCCTTAGGGCATGTATAATCAAAATTTTCTCCCTCCTCTTTGAGATTCCTATGGAAATCTCATCCCTCAACCTCCTCTTTTCAACAAGATAATTAATCATATTCAAAATAAACCTCTTACCATTCAAATTACTAATATTGATATATGAGGTATCACCCCTACAATTTCTTACAATGGATCAACTAATCCTTCTCTTAATCTAAAAATATTTGGAAACCTCTATAAAGATTAGGTCAAATTTAATACCTTTTCCACTACCAAGCTTTTAACCAAAACTCTCATGGGTGATGATTTAGATTGGTACAGCCAACTTAAAACTCATTCTATTACTAGTTAAGAAGATTTAGTGAATGATTTAGTCCAAGAGTTTAAAACTAGTGATCTTCTTAAGAATACTTTGGCTCACTTTATAAATTATAAAAAAATTTAAAATGAAACTATCCAATATTTTTTTTAAAGGTGGAAAACATTGTCGAACAAATTTGAACATAACATGGTTGATGATAAACTTTTCCATCTCTTTCCCAATGATCTTTTCCCCAAGTTTTAATATCAATTTCACACTCTCCCTAAACATACTTTGGAGAAGTCCATTGACCAAGAAAAACATCAATATTTCTTTACGCATCAATTTGAGCCACCCCAACCTTCTATGGGTACTTGTATTTTACTTAAAAACAAAAATCACAATGCTATCAATGATGGTTTCATAGACTATTATGATACCATTCACACTATTAAAGTTGTTGTTCCTAACCAAATTTTTGAACTAGCTCCCCCTTATCAAAAATACACCAATCCTCATTTATCTTCACCTAATACCATCAATATTCATAAAACTTTATCCTCAGCTAAATTACTAAAACATATACCTAGGCCTCTACCATGATAACTTGATCCAATCATCCTATGAAATCTGGGTATGATCCCAATGTTTTTTGTTGGTTTCATGATAGTTGGGGTGATTCTCATAAAACATGTAGGCAACTTCATAATTTAGTTATGGATTTTCTTCTTGGTCCTAATTTTGATCATGACTCTATCATTTAAAAATGTCAACAAGCCTATGACATTGATTTTAAGGCTCATGAAACATGTATTAAATATCAATATTTTCATCAAGCTAATGCTCATTAAGATATCTATGAAGACCCTCTTCCTAATCACCAACCTAATAAAGATACCCAAGATAAGCCCACCCCTTCTAACAACAATGTAGAAAGTCTTGTTGAACTAACTCCTAAGCATAATGTGGTTAATATGACTAATATCTGAAGGGTGGTTGCTTTCATTGATCATCAACCTATCTTCACTCCTCCATTATCTCACACATTTATTATTATCAAATATTCTTTTCCAACTCTCTTAAATTTTTTAGGGCTAGATGAACTTATAAGTTTCAATGATCCAATTCCAATTTATCCCTTTGATAACACTCCCCATTTTATTTCTACCATCCCTCCATCTTATTTACCTAAAACCAGAGATAATCAAGATTATATCAACACTTCCTCTACTAATTCTCAAAGCGAACCTCAATCAACTACTTCACCTTCTAAACATAATTTACAACCTTTCTCTAGACCTTTTACCTCTTATCAACACAAATTTTAATATACTTTGGTTCCTCTTTCTGAGGACCTCATTGAATACTATGCACCTATTTCTAACAACCTTCTCATGGGTTATCATGAGTTGGATCCCATCATATAACTCACTAATATCCCACCCTAAATCCCATTTCTTAAACTTAGGAGGACCTCTCCACATCATCAAAACTATCTTATGTAATTATTATTTGAAATGAACATCCCTCATCTTCCCTTATTAGGATGTGAAGCAACCTTATATGGATCTAAAGATTACATATTAAAATATTGTGGAGAGATGTCCATCTATGTTGATGAAACAATAGACACTTATTTTTAATTAAAATTTCCCATCACTTCCATGATTCTTGATGAGATTATACTTCATGCAAATGATCCTCCTCTATTAATTAGTGTCCAAATTGGCAATATCTAAGTCAAGCATACCTTGATTGATGAGGGTTTTGGTACCTATGTTGCATCTTGATTTTATCAAAACCCTTATATATTATGAATATAATCTAAAACCCACATGTAGCACATGCCAAGGATATGATTGATGGTAAATGCCTCCTTTAGGTTATGTGTGGCTTCTTATTACCATCCCACCTATCATTATTTGTGTGAAGTTGATGGTATTTGATTTTACTTTATCTTTTAACATTTTGATTCATAGGTCTTGGAATCATCGTATGGGGATAGTTGCTTTTTACACTTGCCAATGCATTAAATTACATCACAATATATCCATCTATAGGATCTAGGTTAACACTAACCCTTGAAATTTCAAACAATTCCAAGATTGTGGTGTCTTCAAGATTATGACTCTTAAACCTTTACCCAGTATTTTATTCTGTGGGTCTCAAGGATTCAAATTTTCCATCAACTTAACTCAAGGTTAAAATGGTTATCCCAAACTCATTGGGAATATTCCCCCTAACCTCTTATATTTTTATGATAATGAACATGATGAGATCAAAATAAGGATTAAAACATTTGATCTCTCAACTTATCTCATCTCTCAACTTCCTACATCTTTATATCCTCATTCTCACCAACCATCCTATGATGATATCCCCATTATCTTGACTAAGACTCGGCATTCCATTCATCACATCTCATCAAATGATGATAATTAATCTTAATACACCTAACTATGATGATGGTTATATCTTAGATGATCTATTCCTAGGTGGTCTTATTTAGGGCTATGATATTGAGATTATCTATTATCATTCCTCTTTGCTTCAATATTTTCATGTATCTTCCCATATTCCATCATTTATAGTTCCTAATTTTAGTATTTTTCCTCTTTATTGTAGGTAGATATGGTACAAACACCTATAATTTATGGAGATCAATGTAGGAGTATGCTTATGGATCATGTTATGATTGGGCCTTACCACTTTACTAGGTACTTTGAATCCTATGGATTTATTATCACTGAGATTCATGATACCCTCCTTCAACCTTGTATAGACCCCACCCCTCCCTTAGTAGATCTCACTTTTGAGCCCATTCTTACTCCCACTTTAGTTGAGTCTATTCTTACTTTTGATCCCATCACTCCTTCCATTGAGCCTATTTTTTTTCCTTTACCACCATCACCTTCCCTTAGTGATGGTTTTATTCCTTTACTATATATGGATACATTTCCTACCAAATGGGATGATGATCCTTCCTAAGCTCCTTATGCTACTATTACACCTCCTCCTATGAGTACCTCTACCAATCTTACTCATAGGCATATATATTGATTCCATAATAAAAATAATCATTCATCCACACATTATTGAAAACTACAACAATCTATTGAAACTTTTCATTATTTTACCCCTCAATCATCAGACAAGGCCATACCTCCCCTGAAGGTACTTCTTGATTATATTCCTAAGTATGGAGAGGTATATTATCTTTGTCACCAATGTGGCACCCATCACACTAATCATTGCTTCATCCTTCAACAACATATTAAATATCACCTTATAACTATTCCCAAACATTCTACCATTCCTCCCATAGGTCAATTGATGAGGTCAAAATATGGCTCATAATTTACATAGTATTTCCTTTATTTCATCTCTCCAAGGATATAATCTTATGTAAATAATAAACTTTTAGTTGACTTTAGCATGGGAAATAAATAATTTATCTCATTTATGTCAAACTAAATATTGAATTACTACCTTGTCATTTACACCTAATAAATATCATGTTTTGGTTTTGAAGAATGTATATAAAAGATGGCAAATGTAGCATGATAAACAAGCTCTAGTTTTGATTCCAGTTTTCCTAAGCTAAAAACCTATGTAGTTGATATCTACAAACTCTGTAGGTCCATTCTTATAGAATTTGTAGATCCATATCTACAGACTCTATAGGTCCATTCCTATGAACTCTACAGGTCTGAAGACTAAGATTTTGGAGATTCGATAAGAGGATCAGTAGTGAAGGATAATCATTCTAGCTAGAATCACATCAACAAAATATTTGCCTCCTATTTTTAAGGATTCAATATTGATATATTTTGTATATATTTGGAACTTAAAACTATTATAGGGATAGTATAATTGTTTTATGAGAATAGTTGGATTCTTTAGGATTATAATCAATCTTAATTTCCTATCTTTGGGGAGAAAAAAATTGATTAATAATTCTATTTTTCATTATACTATCTTTAGTCTGGGGAATGAGTATAAATAAGTATGTTTTCATCTAGAGTAAAATAATGAAGATAGATATATTTTTAACTCCAAGAATACTTTAAACTTTCTAGCTTTCATGAGTTAATGTAGAATTATTCGAGTTTTTAGTACTGAGTAAACTTCATTCCTGACTCTAAGAAGAGCAAGGGCCCACTCTCCTTGGAACCAATAATTTTTATATGGTATTTTTATTTATGTTAAATCAATTTTCCTTTATTAGATAATTAAAGTATCTTCAATCATTACATATCTTAGTAATTTATAAAATAGTATATTTTGGGTTTACATTTTAATAGTATTTTATTTTTCCAGCAAGTTTATTAAATCTACATTTTTTTATCAAGTGTGAATTAGATTTACATTTATAGTTTCAACAAGTGTGAATTAGAATAAACAATTTCAATCAAGTGTGAAAGTGTGATTTAATTTCAAGCAAATGATTGAATTAGTTAGTAGTTTCTTATTTCAGTAAGTGTGTGAAGTAATTAGTTTAGAATAATTCTTTCATTAGTAAAATTTAGATTAGAATCATCAAAATCCCCCCCAAGACCAACTTATAGATCTACCACCATAAACCTTACTACAGATAGCTTTAGACACTGGCCCTGGTTTGATAAACATCAATCTAAAATATTGATTAAATGAAGAGTTAAATGGCACTCATCATTTTTGGCACTATTGTCAGGGACTTAAGTTGTTAGTAAGGTAAAACTTATTGATTTATATACTAAAAAAAAAAACATTAAAATAATAAAAGAGAAATCAATTTATGTTTTGACCAAGAGATTCAAAAGGATGATTTATTTTAAAATTTACTCCAAAACTAATAGTAAAAAATCCTTCAATATCTCTAGTTGAAAGTCTTACCACAAAATTTAGAGAAAAAATTCCATCACCATCTTTAGCTGAGGGTTTAGAATAAGCTGTTGAATCACATCTACAATATTCTCTTGAAATCCTATTTGGGACTAGAACCTTACCAAAGTAAGTCCTATAAGAAGATTGCATCTAGATCATCCACTCATATGGAGAGAATATTTTGAGGCTACAAAAGATTTATAAGAAGCATTTGAATGGGCCATAATTGAAAATATTTTTGAAGAATTTTAAAAACACTCAAGAAGCCATACCAATATTCATTGGATAACTAATCTTAGTATTGAAGACACATCAAAAAAAGAAGATATGGGTGACCAACAAGAATGATAGGTTGCAAAACTAAGGACTTTTTCCTTTCTAATTTTTCCATATCCTAATTATCAAACCATCATGAAAAAAATTTCTCCTACAAATTTTCCCAAATTTTGGGGAACATCCACTCAAGATCTCAATCAGTTTTTATTTGAATTTAAAGTTCTCTATCAAACTTATGACTACACATTAGATAATCAAAAATTGAAACTATTTCCATCAACACTCAATGATGTATAAATGAGATGGTTCATGGGTTTACCAAGCAACTCCATCCATACATGTGTAAACATGGAAACTAACATTTTGAATAAATATTAGGATTATTGTAAGGTAAGAGAAAGAAAGGAATAATTATTTAAAATTAAACAAAATGAAGATGAATCCTTAGTGGATTATTTGGATATATTTTCATTCACACATAGACCAAGTAGTTATCCACTTATTGAGGAAGTCATAAAACTTGTTTTCATCAAAGGATTAGATGAAGACATTAGAGATTCATTGAAATTAATGGGTGGGGGAGATATAAACAAACTAGTCATTCATCAGATTTCAGAACTCTGTACTAATTATTCTCAGACAAAACCAAGAATGAAAAAAGGAACGTTGGAAAAATATAATGATTTGGGAGAGTTAATGGAATAATTTTCTAATCTAAAAACTAATATTTTGGTCATACTAAATAGTACATTAGATGGTCTTTAAGCTAAATCCAATGCAATAGAACCATTAGCCATTTACTATCCTAAGTGTAAATTGAAACATGCTCTTAGGGATTATCCTTTAGATAAAACAAAAATTTATTCTTCTAAAATTTGTGAGAGAAAATACCATGACACAAACCATTGTACTCGTATGCCTACTCTAAAAAATTAGATAAAAGCAAATGCTCAATCTATTGAAGAAGTAAATTATGTCCAAAGGCAGAATTTTCTTCCACAAAATTAGATTCAAGGATAGTTTGGTGTAATAAATTTATCTAATCCATGGATATCCCCATGGAACATTCCAACACCTCCACCAACATGGAGTCAAAATCAAATGCCATATCCCAAATGTTATGGACTGGACAAGATTGGGTATCCCCTCAACCATGGATGTTGCCATAATAGCCATGAGTACCTCAAAAACAACCATGGGTACCATAGTAACAACCTCATCCATAATGGAATCCAAAATAGACCCATCATAAACAATATAATCAACCAAGAAGGCAACTCCAATAGAAAACCATAATGCCACCCCCTATCATTCAACAACCAGAACAAGTTAATCAACCCTCAATGCCTGCACAACTGATAGCAAATCCAAAGAATAAACCAAAAGCACCCATTTATGTCAATGACCAAGATTAAAATATAAATGTAGGAGCTATTTATTATTCTGATATGTAACTAAGATTATGGAAAATAGTAAGAGAGGCTCCAATTCTCATTTTAGAGATACCTAATGAAAAAGATAAAATATAATTGCCTAAACCAAACAATAATAAAGATGAAACTAATGAAGGTCCTAAAAAATCTAAGGAAAATATCAATACACCAACAAACCCTTTTCCTAAAATATTGAAAGAGATTTAAATCAAACATGAATCAGACTTGATACATGAATTACAAAAAATTAACATTGAAGTACCACTATTACAAGTTATTAGGGACATTCCTGAACTAAATAGAATTATCAAGACTTTGTGTGTCAAAACACCTAGAAGGAAAAAATAGTACCCAAGATGTTGATGTTAAAGTTACTAAGTTATTAGGAAGAAAAAATTTAATACCTAAATATGCAGACCTAAGCAGTCTAGTCATCATATTTAAAATAAGAGGAAAGAAAATTCCTAACATTCTAGTAGACTTAGGGGTATAAATTAATGTCATGAATAATGACACTCTTCAAACACTATACCTCATATAAATTCAGCCTACATCTATCATTCTCCAAATGGCAGACTAGTCTATAACCAAACGAGAAGGAACTATAGAAAATGTTGTAGTGCTTATTGAGTCTTGGGAATATATGATTGATTTTATGTTACTGTAACCTAAAATAAAGAATTTGGCATATCATCTAATCCTAAGAAGACCATGGTTAGATACTATTATAGCATTTATTTATTGTATCTCAGGAGATATGACCATTTCTAATGGTTTAAAATCCAAAAGCATTTCCTTGTATCCTCTTACAAAACCATTAGTAAACAACATAGAAAATATTTGGATAGAAAAATTAGATAAAAAAATAAATGATCTTTCATCATTATCCATGATCATAGTTAAAAACCATCTAAATAATTTAGTGAATACGTTATTCCAGAGTCTAAGGAATATGAGCATTTATCATAATCTATGGACTCTACAGAAACTATGGATTCTGCCAGAATAGAATATATGGACTCTATAAAAACTACTTACTCTACCATAATAAAATATAGAGTCTCCTCTAAGATGTCTTTCCTCAATCCTTCTATTACCTCTTCATCATATGATCATAGGCCAATTCAATCAAAAATATGGACCTAGGAAAAATAACAACAAACAAAACTTTTAAATTTATTTCATTGCCCATTAGCAAGAGCTCTTCCTCCTAGAGAAGGATTTGTCAAAAATATAGCAACATTTCATATGATTCTCCCTCATCCATGTCCTCTAAATTCACTAATAAATGAATTTAAGAAGGTATAATCCAATCACCCAGACATAAAACCTCTTATGATACTACTTGGAAGAACCTTGAATATCAATAGGTGGTTAACCAATGATGAGGAAGTACAACTTTTTAAAGTCCTAGAATGACATACTAAGGATTTTTCTTGGGATTATACTCATATGAAAGAAATTCACCCTAGTGTATGTAAACATTAAATTTACATAGAATATATCAAATAAATAAGATAACCACAGAGGAGAATAAATCTAGCATTGAAAGATATAGTGAAAATAGAAATTTAGAAGTCATTAGATGTTGGATTAATTTACCCCATCTCAGATAGCTAGTGGGTTTCACCATTAGTAATTGTTCCAAAAAAGAATGGAAAGTGGAGATTATATGTGGATTATAGGGAACTAAACATGGAAACCTTGAGAGACTATTTTCCCTTGCCTTTCATTGTTCAAGTTCTTGATAACTTAGCAAAAAAGATTTTTTTTTTCTAGATGGATTTAGTGGATATAACCAAATCATAATTGTAGTTGAGGATCAGGACAAAACCACATTCACCTACCCTTGGGGAACCTTTGCCTATTGAGTACTTCCATTTGGCCTTTGTAATGCTCAAATAACCTTTCAAAGAGTATTTTTGGCAATATTATTTGACCTCACAAATGATTATGTAGAACTCTACATGGATGATCTCACTGTCCATGGAGAAACCTATCAGGAAGCCCTTACCAATTTGGAAAGAGTTTTAACAAGATCTAGGGAGCATCAATTATCATTAAGCCATGAAAAATGCTTGTTAATGATGGATCAGGTAATAGTGATAGGACATCACATTTCAACAAAAGGTATTCAAGTAGATGCAAATAAAATTGAGATCATTTCCAACTTGCCTATTCCACATACACAAATAGAAGTAAAGAGTTTCTTAGGTAATGCTAGTTATTATAGACGCTTCATATATAACTTTATTAAAATAACTACAATATTTTCACTTATTACAAAGGACAATGAGTTTATATGGAATGATGATTTTCAATAGGATTTTGAAACCATCAAGGCCAAACTTAGTACTACTCTAGTATTGAGAGGTCTAGATTGGACACAACCTTTTCACATATATGCAAATGCTTCCAAAATAGTAATGGGTGCAGTCCTATGATAGAAAGATGAAAATGATCATATGTATGCCATTTATTACATTAAAAAAAACATGAGTCTTATTAAAATAAATTAAACTACAACTAAAAATAATTCCTTGTTTTAGTCTATGTAATAAATAAATTTAGACATTAGATAAGAGGATACAAAGTGTTTATCTACATAGATCATTCAACCCTTAGGTATCTTAACAACAAACCAATAGTGAGAGGTAGGATTATCTGATGGTTATTAATCTTACAGGAATTTGATATTAATATTATAGATAAAATAGGGAAGTTTAACATGTTTGTTGATTTCTTGTCCATAGTCAGTATTTCAGGTGAAGAAGAAGAAGTGGAGGATGATTTTATAGATGAATAATCATTTGCCATTTCAATAGATTTTCTATGGTTTGTTGTTATTGCTAATTATCTTTCTATAGGGAAGTTTCCTCCACATTTTTCACACAAAGAAATAAAATATTTAATTAGAGAAAGTTCTTATTTTAAATATATTAATGGAATATTATTTAAACTTGGACCTGATCATGTGTTTCATAGGTCTATAACAAATAATGAAGCATATGACATCATGAGAGCTTATCATGATGAATACAGAGTATGAAATTACTCAACCCATAAAACAATACATAAAATCCTTGGAGTAGGTTATCATTGGACTCATATTCATAGACAAGTGAATAAGTATATCAGACATTGTGCTACATGTTAGAGAAGTAGGTAGCCCACTCTTTCAGCTGAGATGCCTCTCCATCCTAAACTAGTTATAGAACCATTTGAGAAATGGGGAATTAATTTTTTTAGACCTATAAATCATCCTTCCAAAGGAAAATAATATATGTTATTTTTCATATACTATGTCACCAAATGGGTAGAAGTAGAAGTTTCAACTCATGCTCGAGAAGAAGTTGTGGTAGTTTTCTTATACTTAAATATTATGTAAAGATTTGGTAGTCAAAAAGATATAATTTCAGATCAAAGACCTTAGTTTATGTCAATAATGATATAATAATTCATGAACGTGTATCAAAATCATCATATAAATTATTATCCATACCATCCACAATCTAATGGATAGGTTGAAGTTACAAACAAAGAATTAGATATTATTTTAACAAAGATTGTTAGTACCAACTAGAACTGAGGTCCTTGATCTGAAACTATAATAATAATACTATTACCTTGTAAAACTAAGCAAATCCAAAGCTAATAGTTATTTTCTATGTATGAAAGTGTATTAAATGTCACCATGCAAAACCATCATTCTAATAGCCATGTTTATGATTATGTCACCTCAACAGTCAGAAGTTCCACTTCATAGACATCAAGTGAAGCCAAAATTTATGCAAAATTAATGATTATATTATCATCAAAATGTGGGAAGTTAAATCCATATCTCCCTACTAAAATTATCAGTCCCTATGAAGTGCATCAAAAACCTTCTTTTGTGAATTTCTAAGAAAAATTAGTGTAAACCCTAGTTTTAATTTGCTAAGTTCTACTCTCATTTTCAATAATTTTATTAGTATTCATCCAAGGAATAATGGGGTAGAAGACACAATCAGAGCCAAAGACACCCACCAAAATTCTTAGTGATAGGTCTTCTATAGCATTGTTCGAGGCAAATGTTTGGCTTCCCTTTATTCAAAAATTCTAGGGCTTTCATGAAACACTAGTAAGAGAATTTTCAAAAAACCTTACCCCTAATTTTTCCATTATTAAAGGCATATTCATTCCAATTTCTAGTCAATTTATCAGTGAAATCATATAAATCCTAGACATAAGAATGAAAGTAATAGGGAGAGTTCCATGTAATGATCTATTACTCAATTTCATGGCAATGAAAAAATTGGAACTACATGTTTGTTTAATTCGAAAGGAAAGGCTAAAGGTATTCGTAGAGATTTACTTCTAGAGTTGTGGTAGTTTGTAGCATTTTGGGTCATCAAATTCATAACTTGTGAAGGGCAATATAGCCTTTTGGGTGGAGAATCTACGAAAATATTGATACATATGAAACATGGGAGATAAAACCCCTAGTGTAGAAATAACCTCCCATATTACCTATATGGTGGCTTTCAAGTTATTAAAACCACTCTTAATGCTTCTCTTAAGCATCATGTCCTTATTCACCTTATTATTCAACATCATTTCTTGTAGCAAGGGAAGGAAGTTTAGGAAGCTTGGGAAAATAGAGTTATTCAAAAAATTCCAACCCTACCTATACTAGAAGAAGTTGGGACTTTAGGTTCAAATCAATCACAAATACCATATAATATAGCTACTTCATCCACTAAGAAAATAAAGCTTAAGCAAAAAAAACCTGTGGCATCAAAAGAAACTCCTCCTTTTTCAAGAAGGATCACCATATCTCAAGCTACTCAAACATCCATTATTTTAGAGGCCCCAAAAGAACCTCAAACACCTATTTAAAAATTAGTTCCTTTGCCAAAAAAATAAATTAAAAATAATGGATTCCACTCTTACAAGGTATGTGAAGGCCATATATTTAACTATTGCAGCAAATGAACCATCAAGTATAGCTCAAAGAATCAAAAGAAGAAGAAAATTTATCTTGAATAAGATGAACATGAGGTAGTAGATATTTTGGATAGTCTTAGATAGCTATCCCAACATTTATATAAACAAAACATTTAAGGACAAGAAACTTCTAAAACAACTTCTATGGAAAAACATGTTATTAGTCCTATTATTCAGCCACTTGATGACTTAGGAAGTCCTCCAATCACCACAATAGAAATCAAAGTTGAAAAGGATAATATTATAGAGGAAAAAAATGTTCAAATTGAAGTTTCAATAGATAAAGGAAAAACTCCATGCACATTTGAAAAAGGATAATCATCTAGTTTAAAGGACCCTATGATGTAGCTCACATTGGAACTTTTGAAGGCTCAAACACTGATCCAAAAATAGGAAATAGACATTGTTGATCTAGTCAGTAAACTTCATAATAAGGATCAACTTAATTCCATGTTAGTGAAAAATTTAGAATTAATATATTTGGATCATGATTTATAAGTTAATAAATTGAAAAAACTCATAGAACCAAAGGAAGAAGAAGAGATTGAATAATGGATATCTATAGAGAGTCTTAAGAAAGAGAATAGAATATTGTAGCAGCCATTGAAATTTCCTAAGATCTTTCTTACTTCTCCTAACAAGGTTAGTCAATCCACTTCCACCTCTAAAATATTTGTGAATCAAGGGAGTCAAACAATCCCTCCATTTATTCCTCCATTAGATAAGTTGCATCAAGCATGTGAAGAATATCAAAAAGTCAAATAAAAGAATAAGGATTTAGTTGTCAATGAGAAATTGAAAAATGAGAAACAAATATTAGAGTCCATAACCCAAACTCTAGAAGAAGATTTGTAAAATGCTTGCAAATTAGTTGAATCTCTTTTAGATTGTAGAAGTCCTTCTCCTGCATATAGCTTGTTTCTCTTTGAATAATTCTATAGTTGACAACTCCTTCGAATCTCTTGTCAACTTCCATACAAAATTTTGGATCCTTCTACATTTTTAGAATTTTTTTATAGTGTTGGTCCTAACAATCTAGATCTCCTTTGTGAATTCTATTTGCATGACTTAATAATTGGAGACCATGATCATACAAAAATCTTAATTAATATTTATTTGGGAGAAGTTAAATTATGGGCACTCCATTCTGATTTTAAAAACTAGTTAGCATAGAAAAGTAAATTTGAAGATTATTCAACACAAGCTAAAACAATAGAGTTATGTATAAGACCAAGCTTTTCCATTCCCAATTTTATAAAATAGAATTTAAAGAATGTTTTATGGAATGATGATGTCATAAATCATTATTTAGAATCCTTATATAATTTCACCATCTCATTTGATCTTTTCATAAGATAGACTTTTGATTCAGTTGTTGTAGAAAGTATTAAGAGATGGGATTTATTAGTAGTCTCTCTTAAGAGACATGAAGTTATATCTCCTAACAATGTAAGATGGAGAAGAAGAAGAGATGAAGTTGTTCCTGAGGAAATTTTGGAAGTACTAAATTCCAATGGAGATAAGATATGGATTAGAATGAGATACCTACCACCTTTGTTAAATATACCAATTTTAGGATGGCAAAATTGGGCACCACAGTCTGATGAATAATTTGATGTCTAGAAAGATATAACTCTAACCCACAAAGGATATACCAGTAATGCAGATTATCATATAAAAGATGAATTTGATGATTATGATCTCAGCCAAAGTCTAAAAGATAGAGTCATAGCTTATGGAGGTAAATGAAGTTTTTAAAAAGGGACTTGCAAAAGTTAAATCTTGGGGGAGATGATGAGATCAAAATATGACTCATTATTTACTTAGTATTTCCTTTATTTCATCTCTCCAAAGATATAATCTTATGTAAATCATAAAATTTTAGTTGATTGTAGCATGGAAAATAAATACTTTATCTCATTTATGTCAAACTAAATATTGAATTACTACCTTGTCTTTTATGCCTAAAAAATGACATGTTTTAGTGTTTTGGTTTTGAAGAATGTACATAAAAGATGGCAAATATAGCATGATAAAGAATCTCTAGTTTTGATTCTATTTTTCCTAAGTTATAGACCTACTCAGTTAATATCTATAGACTCTATAGGTCCATTACTATGGACTCTATAGATCCATATCTACAAACTCTATAGGTCCATTACTACAAACTTTACAGGTCTAAAGCCTAAGATGCTTGAGATTTGGTAGGATGATCGTCAGTGAAGGATAATCATTCTAGCTAGAATAACCTCAATGGGATATTTGCCTCCTATTTTGAAGGATTCAATCTTGATATATTTTATATATATTTGGACCTTAAAACTATTATAGGGATATTATAATTGTTTTGTGATAATAGTTGGATTATTTAGGATTATAATCAATCTGAATTTCCTATCTTTGGGGAGCAATAAATTGATTAATAATTCTATTTTTTAGTATATTATCTTTAGTCTAGGGAATGAGTATAAATTTGTATGTTTTCATTTGTATTAAAATAATTAAGATAGATGTATTTTTAATTCCAAGAATATTATAAACTTTCCATCTTTAATGAGTTAATGTATAATTATTCTAGTTTTATGTACTAAGTGAACTTCATTCCTGCCTCTAGGAAGAATAAGGGCCCACTCTCCTTGGAACCAAGAATTTTTGTATGGTATTTATATTTATGTTAAATAAATTTTCAATTATTATATAGTCAAATTATCTTCAATCATTACATATCTTAGTCATTCATAAAACAATAAATTCTGGGTTTACATTTCAATAGTATTTCATTTTTCTAGAAAATGTATTAAATCTACATTTTTTAGCAAGTGTGAATTAGATTTACATTTACAATTTCAGCAGGTGTGAACTATAATTTATAATTTCAAGTAAGTGTACTTTAATTTCAATCAAAGGATTGAATTAGTTAGTAGTCTCTTCTTTCAGTAAGTGTGTGAAGTAATTATTTTAAAATAATTATTTCATTGGTAAAAGTTAGATTAGAATCATCAAAATCCCCCCAAGACTAACTTATAGTTCTACCACCATAAACCTTACTATAGATAGCTTTAGACACTGGACCTAGTTTTATAGATATCAATCTAAAAGATTGATTAAATGAAGAGTTAAATGACACTCATCATCATTCCCATAAGAAGGCTCCCCCTTCTTCCCCCATGGTTCCACATCTTATGGTTCCATCCCCTCCTGTGGTCCCTTCATCACCTTATTTCCCTCCACCCATGAATCCTTCACCCATAGACCTTCCCTCACCTATGGATCCTTCCTCACCTATGATTCCCTCACTTATGGATCATTCCCCACTAGTGATTCCTTCATCTCCTATAGAGTTTACTCCCATGCATTATTCTAAGCATCCCTTGCTTGATATCCTTCCTCAGCATGATCCATCAAATATTCTTATATTTTCTAGTTGAGGAGATTAGAAATGAATTATTTTCCTAATTTTTATTAAAGATAAATGAGACATTAGTTGTAGTTCAATACCAACTTCATAGAGATCTATCAGATGTTTTGGATAATGTGTTTAGGAAAATATATCAGTATTTATGAACACATGCATGGTGTTCTTACATTTTCATTTTGGATTGGATGTGTGCTTTAATTTTATATTTATCTATTTGTTATATCATTTTACATTGTGTCAAATTATTATTTATCTTGCATGGTGATTTTTATTTTTTGTACTCTATATTGGTTAAACTATCATTTATGTTTGCTTATGAATGTCAACTTTATCATTTATTTTTATGTCTTCTTGATTTTATTTCTTAAAAATCCTTTATTTTATTTTCATTATTATTTACTTTATTATCTCTGTATACATGGATAATTGTCATTATGACTTAGTTATACACACCTTGTTCCCTTTAGTCATTCCTTCTTTACCATGTGATCAGTTATCAAAAAAATAATCTCATTATACTCTCCTTTCACAAGTCCACTTTGGATTTCCTTTTTCCCTTTATTTCCTTTTTGTAAACTAATAATATACATGGTTGAGACTTGAGATAACATGTTGGTTCATTATTAATCTTAAGTGTTCTAGTTAATCTTATCTTTGCTCACTTATCTTCCTTTAGCCTAAGCCTATTACTCATTCATGTGTATCACTATATCTCTCATGATTGGTCATTACAAGTCCATATAGAGGAGGAATCTTTAAAAAACTTTAAAATATTAAAAATCCAAATCATTTAATAAAAGGTAATTATACAAAAGGAAAAAACATTTCAAAATTCTTAAAAGTTAAATAACACTAAAAGGCATGATTCAAATCACATCTCCTTCTATTGAAATCTCAAACTATAAATTTGGATTCATGATAGAGCTGAGGTCCATTAGGGTGAGACATTCCAATAGATTAGAAAAGAATAGTTAAAAAGTCTTTTAGTGCTACCTACTTTCTCATGCAAGTACCTAATCTTTGTAGTAGATTGATGACTTTGTAAGCGGTCTTGAGTAATAGGGAACACATCATGGGAAGGTAGGTCAATTTTAGTTTTATTGTACCAATTTAACTTCATAATTTTATCTTATTAGCACACTCATTTTCCTAAGCAAATTAGTGTCTATAGAGAACATGTTTACTTTGTACATTGATTGTCACTAGTCACTTAGTGTCTTCTCATGTCCTTAGTATGTCTCCTATCTCCTAAGGTCTTCTCATAAGATGCCTAAGTTATGATTTTTTCATTCCATCTTTCACTCCCTACATTCCTCATATTTCCTCTTTAGATATATTCTTTTGTTCACTTATCACTCCCCTAAGGATTCCATTTGTGAGTTACATTGTAAAACCATGGATAGGACCTAACCTTCCTTACAAATTACCACAATTTCACATTCCTATTACCAACACCCCTTATTACCATATTTTAAAATTAAATTCCACTTCATTAGTGTTCCATTTATGAGTTTTATTGTAAGACCATGGATAGGACCTGGCATTCCTCACAAAATTTTCCAATAATCCAAGTCACAATAAAAATTACATGTGTCAAATATGAGATAAGATGTGATTGATTGTGAAGTTATACATCATTGACATACTTCCTATCTTTATTTATTATGTTTTATGTTTACTTCATTTCTATTTCATTCTTTTATCTTATTATTTTTCAATTTCATGTGATAATCCAACCATTTATTAAAATTTTCATACTTCCCAACTTGAATTAGTGTGATAAATTTAAGACCAAATTTTGCCAAATTTATTTTTCTCTTATAATTCCCCATGTGATTTAGTATGATTGAATGAATTAATTTATTTGTTTTTATACCATTTAATATTTTCAACTTTATTACATTATTTTCATACTTACCAACATGATTTAGTATGATTTTACTTGTTTTCAATTTAGTTCCAATCTTTCTCTTGGTTTAAAAACAAATTTTTTACCATCTTGATTGCCACCATTTTTGGTTATGTATACTTAGTCATTTTCTTGTTATTACACATTTCCCAACATGAAATAGTGTGTAGTACAATTTGTTTTTGATTTATTATATTTTACCATGTATTTTTACCTATTTCTTTTTAACTATGCATGTGTCCCACATAATGATAGAAAAGAAACCACAACTCATATATTTCCCATAGCATATATAATAAAAGATAAATACATGTTATAGAAATAGATATATCCAAGCATCAACAACCAACAACCATAATGTAAACACATAAAATTAGCATTCAACTACCAAAAAGAGTCATCTATATATCATGATTTTTAGTACAATAATATAACCATATATAAAGCTCCAACTCTATGTTTGGGCCCCATCATGCCCATCTCATGGCCTAGCCATGTTTCCCATAGATGCCTCGGTCTAAATCCTAAAAAAAACACTATAAAGAGGCTATTTAATATCTCAATCTTGATATCTACCCCTATAGATGAGCCACCTGAGCCTATACCTATGCTAACTGGGTTAGGGTTGCTATATGTGTCAGTCTCTCTTGGGCATGTACCTATCCCATGTTTCATGGTAGATAAATGCATAACTCTCTCTCTCTCATCACCTAGTTTCTACCATACCCATACCTCTCCTACACCCACCTTTACCAATGGCTACATCCCCTCTTTGTGCACTCACAACTACCTTGCAACCTCTCATGATAGTCTGAACTAGCTTTCCTAAGTTAGGGTAGATGGTACCATAGGATCCTCTAGTGTGGTAAGGTTATATGGAATCAACACCTCATCTAAGATATCATGGATTTATCTCCTCAATAATACCCCTATCTAGTCTCCTCATCCTCTAAAACACCTAAAAAAATCAAACCAAATAGATATTAGATCACTGATATATCTCAAAATCTATCTTTCCTCTATATCAAATAACTTAAGCAAAAATTTAACCATCTCTTATTTTACCTTTCCATGTGTCACCTATCACTATCTCAGCATTAGTGTGACAATAGATCATGGTATCTTCATATGAATTTCCTTCAAGAACTTCCTCTATTTGTCATTGCCCAAAAACAAACTCCAAAATCTCCACTCATGCCTATCTCAGGCTACACCTGAGTGGTCTCTCTATCACCAAACTCTATCTTATCCCATCTAGTGGGTCAACTACGATGTCTACTATCTCTACTCCCTGCTACCTCTATCAAAATTATATCCATGGTGGTCTCTACTCCTCCTAATATGGATCTAATAATTGTAATTATGGTACTCTTACCTCCACATCCATCTTATCTCACTCTACTACCTATCTTTCTCGACTAGTGTATGGTCTTTCATGATGTGGTCTGAGCTCCTACCTCATAATTGGTGGTCCTAATCCTCCTCTTCCCCATTATTTTATCACATGATAGGCCCCAAATGTGGTAAAAACTATCAACACCACTGGGTAAGGTTTTCCCATCTACCCTAATACATGTGTCACTGAATGCAACTTTGTCCAATAAGTATAGTGCCCTATCACCTCTATCTATGCCAAAGCTAGTGTAACTATTTCCTAGCTAGGCTATATCATAGTGATGTGCCCATAAGGATACCATATAATATATACCTATCTCACCATCTATAGCACTAGCACATGGGGCATGACCCACATTACTTGGGCCTATTTCCATCTCTAAACCCAACGAAACCTAACATCGATCACATGGGGCAACTCAGCTAGTTGATACATGGGGAACCTCTCATATATTCATGTTTTCAATAATATAATTGGTCCCACATAATTATTCCCTCTAAACAATACTCCATACATTTCATGCATGATTTTTACCTAGATGATAGATCCCAAGTCATATAACACCCTCTATTTTAATATCATCTAGATCAAGGCTATTACAAATAATGGTACTTTATCATCTAACTTATGACATAACACCCATAATATCATAATTCCCATCATATCCTTTTGTATTTATATAATTTTTGAGGTATATACATCAAATATACTCACATTTAATCTATGGTATATCTTCTTTGATCATTTTTCCCATATGGCTAGGGCTCTCCTCTCTTGTTGACTATCTGGCACTCGTATAACCATGGGTGTACCTATTATGGATAGTCCTAAACTGGAATTCACATCCTCTAAAGTGATCCCTACCTCTATGGTATATCCCTCCACCTCCCACCTAAATCTATTAGTTAATCATTCCCAAGCTCCTAAGAACATGACTAACAAATCTGAACTCAAAGGAATCCTACACATGTCTACTATGCCTCCTAGGCCTAATGAGATCAATCTAGATCTATACTCAATAGACAAGTGCTCCAATAAGTTTGGGAGCCATGATGTGTTAAATAAGTGATAAAACCTCAGTTTCCCTTGAAACCATAAAACAACAAGAGATGTATTAGATCCTCCATGTCATTTATAATCAAAATACATTCTTTTTAAATTTTAAATAAAAAACAAGACTAAATTACTTTAATTTATCCATTTTTAATAAATTAAACTTATTATTTTCCTACTTGACACTTTTTATCCCTCATTTGGCCATTATGGATCCTCTTATCACTCTTTTAGCCTCTTGCATGTATTTATGTACCCTTCTGGTCCCTTGGTCAAACACTAGTTTGACAAAAATTTCCTTATTTTGGCCTAGTTGACTTCATAAACTAAGTCAACCCCACTATTTTCCCCTCTTAGTACTAAGTTATCATAGTGTATTTTTATACTAGGTTGGAAACAATATATTAAGTCAATAGTCTAGAAAATACACTAGGTCAACACATACCTACTAGGTTGATAGTGTGGATTTTGCCAAATTTCATCCTACTAGGTTGAATGGGTTGACCTAGTTATTTTTACCCTCTGACCCCTTATATTTTGAGTAATAAATGCTTTTTGGTAGTTAATACTTCAAACCCATTTCCCTAAATCATTTTTCCTAGACTTAACATCTATTTTGGGTTCATTCTGATGTCTAGAACTGCTTTAAAACACACATTTATAGAAAACACTAAAAATCACTAAAATATTCAAAAACTAGCTTGAGATTCTCAATTACCTAACTCTATTTTACCTACTACCACCATTGAGGGTCCCTCTCATCTAGCCTATTGTCTCCTTGCCATCCTAGCTTGTTTAGTCTCTCAGAGTTATTTTTCTCTCCCAATAACTCAAAAATACCAAATGACTCCCCTTTTCACCCTATTTAAACTTACTTTTCCAAAATCTTAAATCTTTCAAATATTTTTCATTAAATTCCTTATTTTGCCTATATCTTTGTTTCTACTACTCTATCTTTTAAACCATAAAATGTTTCAGAATAATGAAGATGTAGAGAATAATTTTGACTAATATATGCCTATCTTCCAAAAAAAATTATTTTTGTCTTTTTTTTGCACTAATCTCTATAGGTTTGTTTAATGTTCTTCACAATTGAATGCCTTCACTTCTCTTACACTCTAATCATTTATCTACAACACTAAGGTAAGTAAAGGTATGTTTTTTCAAAATTTTCCTTTCATTTATCTTATTTTCTACTTACTACACTTTACTTATCATCAACATTATGTGTTATCATGTTCTATTTCCTGAAGCACCATCCCAAGTTACACTCACATGACACATGATGAAATTCAAGTGGGGCATATGTATACACATAATATTTTCAAAATTTTATTGATTAATGACACTTTTTATCTTGTAGGAACCCATCAAGTCTTAATATTTCTAAGTGCATGCCTTAGACACTTTTTATCTTGTAGGAACCCATCGAGTCTCAATATTTCTAAGAGCATGCCCTAAGGCATGCACCAAGAAAGGGGTGGGTATAGCATTGGTGCTTTGTAGGATTTTTGTCCCTTTTACCACTTATTATCTACACACTTGTCTCCTAAAAACCTTATCCCTAATCTTGTTTTTATCTATTATACCCTGTCTAATTATTCCCCACATTTTATCTTCCTTTTCCCCACCTTAACTCCCTTTTGTTAGTCAGTTTTACTAAGTCGACTGAGTTGACCCTATACAGTTTTGGGTGATTTTCACTTAGGAACTAGTTTGGCTATTGGCCAACCTAGCTCATAACCTAGTGAATAATTGTTTGAAATTATGGTAGCTTGACTAGGTTGACCCTACTATACATGATTTTTTGAAGTGTTTAGGGTCAAATCTACCTATATATACAAGTTCATTTTGTCATTATTTAGAGAAAACAAGAAGTAAGAGATATTGTGCATCTACTTATTGACCATTCTACTTGAGGAGTAAGCTTAGGGTTTCATATTTTTTTAGAAATATATATTTTGTCTTTTGGATAAGTCTTTTGGATGCATTAATAGGTTATGTATCCTATATCTTATTTATCTTTTTCATCCTTACATACCACAACAACCTATTACAAATCACATTGGCCAAAGGAGAGATTAAGTCTCAATGGGTTCATATTCAAAGGTAAGTATTCTTAAATTTTTTCCTCCTTTATAAGAGTAGATAGATATGCATTTTTACTTCTCTTCCATACATTAGGATTTCATATACATTGATGTGAGTATATTCTTCTATGCATGTTTAATTTTATTGTTTCTAACCCTCACTTTGTGTTATAAGCTTTGTTGAGAACTAGATTAGATTTATTTTACATGTTATTAGTTTAGTGAGATATCAAAACACATGAATCCCTTAGGGTTATTACGAGATTGTGTTTTACTGGAGGCTTTGAACCCCTCCATAGAATGGTGTATTATGGTAAGACATCCCCTAATCAGGTCTAAAATATTTTCATATTCATCATGTTCTCACTTGAAAAATATGTCCCCAATTGAAAGTGTATGGAATGATCTATCTTTTACAAGTTAGGATTAATTTATAGACATGATGCACTTCTGATTACATCTAATATGGATGGTATGTTTTCTTGAGGATAGAAGATGATGGGACCATTTATTATTTTAAATGCATTGATATATGAGAGGTTCGTTATGTATCAATTAGTTGGGTTTCCCCATGAGGTCATTGATAGGTCACCTCAGGTCATTCAATGGAGGTATGACCATGTAACATGGGTTTTGTCCCATATTTCATCATTATAGACTATCATACAAGGGTAGATAGTGTTTTAGACATACAATCACATAACTACCATATGGTTAAGCTAAGTTATCATTGTTATAGGTTTGGCACATGTGCAGATTAGTTTCCACTACACTTTATGGGTGGAGACTCATCTAGTGGCTCATGTACCCAAACCATTATAACTTACTCATTTGGAGGATCCTCTAATAGTGTCTTCTTATTGGTCATGGAATGTTACATAACTGAGAAGGAGAGGAGGAAAATGGGTACCTATTGAGATACTGGTGATTAGACCTCAATGAGCAAGACCATGGGCTGGCTGAGCATAATAGAAAGAGGTAATAGGGATAAGAAGAGATGATGATATGGATGTGGATGTAAGGGAGGAGGGTAGTAGAGACCATAAAAATATGATAGTGGCCACTAAGATCTCTTTGGATATGAAGACACCATTGACATGAGGAGATGTAGGTACTAGCTATTGTATAGGGGGATCATATAGTAGTTTTAGGACATATTTGGTCCATAGAGAGACCACTTAGGAGAGGACCATGGTGGGATTGGGTGGTGACTCCTAGTTTTACATTGGTGTAGAGGTAGCTGATAGGGGAGGTGCTCAGTGGGTGAGACTATGGTTGGTAATATCAGTACTAGTGAGAAATGTTTTAATTTGATTTAAGTTTTTTATATAAAACACTAATTACATCATTTATTACGATAGATAGATGATTATATATATATATATATATATATATATATATATATATATATATATATATATATATATATATATGTATGTGTGTGTGTGTGATTTGATATATATCTAGTTATTTTGGTTTTGTAGATATTATGATAGAGGAGGTTAGATGGGTAGCCCTTGTTATGGCTTCACATCATGACATTTGAGATGGGGTGTTATCACCATATGATCTTACCAAATTGGATGATCCTATGGTTCCATCTATCCTAGATTAGGTGAGATAATTTTTACTTGTGAAAGAGGTCATGAGATATCTATAGGCATGAGGTGATGGATTACAACCAATAGTAGGGGTTATATCTAGAAAGGCTCATGCATGGCAGGCATTAGAATATGGAGTTATTTGTTCACATGGTGATGACCATCTATCTTGGATAGGTACAGGCCAAAGTGGATAACTTATAGGGATAGTTTGATGTCTTGATATCCTAAGTTGCCTATTTATAGTGCAATATTCAAATGGGTCAGTCACATGCATCTCTATTTAGCATGGTTAGGCCACATGATAGACATGATGGAGCATAGATTTAGAGCTATAACTATTTTTATTTTGTATATGATATATAAGAGGAAATATGAAAATAAAACTAAAATTTAAGAGGAAATAAAATTAATCACACTAATTCAAGCTGGGAAGCATGATCAATTTAATAAAATGGTTATAGACATACACGCAATCAAAAAATAATAAGATAGAACTAAAAGACTTATGAAGTAAACATAAAACACACTAAATTAGGATGGGAAATATGTCAATGACATGTAACTCGTAATCAAACACATCTTATCTTAAATTTGAAACATAATTTCATTATGACAATGTTATAGTATGAATGGGGTACTATAATTTTTTTATGAGGGCCAAGTCCTATCCATGATCTTACACTACAACTCATAAAGGGAACACTAATGAGGTGGTAAAAAATGTGGGAATGATTTTAAAATATGTTTTTAATGTGTTAATTTGTGAGGAGGGCCTAGTTATATCCATGTAATTATACTTCAAATCACAAGGGGAGAACCAATTAGGTGAATGGTAAAAAGGAAATATTTTATTATGGTAATTTGTGAGAAGAGCTTTGTCATGTCCATAGTCTTACACTACAACTCATAAAGGGAAACCCTAGGGGGAATAATTAGTTAAAAAAATAATATTTTTCAAGGGAATATATTAGGAATGTTGTAATGAAAGAGGGAATGTAAAAATAATGACATAGGCATTTATGACAAGATTTTAGGAAACATGAAGCATACTAGGTACAAAAGAGAGACACTAAGCATCTAATGACCATCAAAATACAAAGAATACCTTCTCACAATAGTCACAAAGCTATACCGACAAATAGGTGAGATATTAAGATAGACTCATGCTAGTTATATGCATAAGAAAAGTAAAATAGACCTACCTTACCATAACATGTTTTCATTTCCTTAGGTTCTCTTACAGAGCCATCAATATACTATGAATATTGGGTACTTGTGTGAGAAATTAGGTAGCATTAAAAGATTTTTTTATCATTCTATCCTAATATAATAGCGTACGACACCTCAATAGACCTTGACTCTATCATGAGCCCAAAGTCGAAGTTTGAGCTTCATTTAGGAATAGGATATGTGCTATGAATTATGTCTTATTATGCTATTAAAATATTTAATTTTTATGTTACCTTTTAAACCATTTCCTTTTTTTAAATGATTTGTATTTTAAAATTTTTATAGATTTTATGATTCCTCCTCCATATGGATTTGGAATAACTAACATGAGTGATATAAGTGATACATATGAATGAGCTTTAGACTTTAGTTTAAAGGAGGCTATCTATCTAAATATATGACTAACTAAACACTTAGGATTACTTATGAACTAGTATGTAATCTTAAGTTTCAAATGTATGTATTCTTAGTATGTGAAAGGAATATAAAGGAATAAATGGATATCCAAATTAGATCAATATATAGAAGTATAATGAGTCATCTTATTTTTTAAATGATCATATGGTGAAGAAAGATTTTAAAGCAAATCAAGGTTTATATAACATAGTCGCAATAATAGTTATCTAATTTTTAAGTGAGATAAGATATAAAACAATAATTGTAAAGGAAAAAGAATCCATGAAAGAATTTAACTCATAAACATAAGTGTGTAATCATTAAAATAATGATAAGAATACATAAGAAAGAGTAAAGTAAATGAAACCATATAAAACACATATAGTATAATATAAAGATCCATGTAAAATAGATAAGTGAAATGAAATTTGACACAATTAAGTGTATAAGATATATAAAAATGGATTGGAAATCCAATCCAAAATCATAATGAAGAAAAAAGTGAAATAACAACATGTCATGTTCACAAATACTAATAAATTTGACCACAAATATTATCCATAACATCTGAAATATCTCTATGAAGTTGGATCCTAATGGCAACTAGTGTCTTATCAGTCCTCATGGAAAGATGGGGAAAAAATTCATTCTAAATATCCTCAATTGAAAATGTAGGTGTTGTTGAAGGATGATCCTCATAGGTGATTTACTGCATAGGATACTTAAGGAGAAGAAAAAATGACTGAATAATAATAGTATTTGTAGGGTGAGAAGGAGGTGCCACTAGTGAAGGAGGCACCACCGATGGAAGAGGTGCTACTGATAGACAAGGAGGTGACACTACCATAAAAAAAGGAGCCTTCTTGTGTAGGTGACATGTGGAAAGAGGAATATTTAGTGTAGGTGTTGACTGAGGATGATCATGAAGGAGTTTCTAGATAATACAAAAATGATTAGTATGATGGGTACCATACTGGTGCCAAAGATAATATACCTCCCCATATTTATGGATATATTTAGGTAATAGCTTAGGAGGAGGTATAGCCTTATCTTTCAAATGAGTAGAAGTGGGATGTAATGTGTTAATATACTACCTAAGTTTTTTGACAATTAGTGGAATAATGGTTATTTTTTCCATGGAAGCAATATATATGTTTGTTAGTAGGATTTGGGGGCCTAATAATAGTATAGGTAAAAGAAGAAACTAGGGTGACTAATAAAACTAGAAGTATTTAGTTTAATGATCAAAAAATTTATGGATATCAAAATAAGGATAATCATCCCATTGGGTAGGCATGTGATCAAGTTGTTGTAAAGGAATAAGTCCATTTCTAAGGGAAGGTAGGGATGGAATAGAAACAAAACTAGTCTCATCTGAAGGTAAATTAAGAGCATAAATAGGATGAGGCTCATCTAAAGGTAGAGCAAGAGTAAAAACCAAACTAGAATCAGTTGAAAGTGAGGATGATCATGCAAAAGGCTTAAGAACAATAGCTAGCATCTCTAGAGGAAGAAAACTATAAGGATCCTAGTATTTATCAAAGCATTAAGGACCTATCATGGCATGATCCATGAGCATTCTCATGAGAGGCTCTATTGAAATTATAGGTTTACCATGTGAGTAATTCATATCTACCCTACAAAAAATAGGAAGAATATTAGTATTAGGTACTATAAAGGAAGGAGTGTTTAAATATGAGTGAAAATGCTAAAATAAAGAAGTGAAATATCAAAGATTCCCTATATTTATAGATTGTACAATCTCAATAAAAAATGGGTCATCTAAGTCATAACCATCATCATAATCTAGTGTTGCAAGTTGATGGTATATGTAGGTATGACTTTATCATCAGAGGATGCATGATGGATAGAATGCCAAGTCTTGGCTAAGATAAAAAATATATCATCGATAGATGGTTGATGAGATCATGGTTTCAAAGAGGGAATAAGTTTGGAGATGATACGATGGAATAAATTAGATGTTTTGATATTGAGGCTAATCTCATATGGCTCATCATCATCATAATCTAGGAGGTTAGGTGGTATGTTCCTAATTAGTTTGGGGTGACCATTATAACCTCAAGCATAATTCATAGGATAATTGAAGAGTTGAGATTCACTAAATGGGATACTAGGCAAAGGTTCAAGGGTAGGAATTTTAAAGACACTGTGATATTTAAATAGCTCAAAATACCAAGGTTTTGTGTCTTCTTGAATATTTTAAATAGCTCCATTATGGAGGAATTTGATGCATTGGAACATGGATAAGGTGACTTCTCTCATATGATGAGTCTAATTTATACTAAGAAATATGTTATAAGAGTGGTGAAATTTAAATCTCATAACTTTCATGTAGATGGTGATAGGAGGGATGGTAATGAGAAGCCACATGAAACCTAGAGGAGGCATTTATATTCTATCATTTGTTTGACATGTGCTACGTGTGGACTTAAGGATTAATTTGAAATATACAAGTGTGTTAATGAAATCAAGGAAGGTAATACAAGTACATGAGCCTTTGTCAATTAAGGTGTGATTAACTTTGATATCACCAATTTAGACACTAATGAATAAAGGAGGATCATTTATATGAAGTATAATCTCGTTAGGAATAATGGAAGTGATATGAAACTAAAGGGAAAGAGAAGTGTCCACTTTTCATCAACTATGGCCATCACTTCACATTGTTAAATAATTATATATTCTAATCCAGACAACGTAGCTTTGAATCCTACCAAGGAGGATGAGGGATGTTCATTTCAAAAAAAATTACATTAAGTGGTGTTGATGATGGGAGAATTTTTTATTAGTTCAAGGAAAGTTATTTGAGATGAGAGATGAGAAAGTTCTACAATTAGATCCCATTCATCATAACCCATTGGAAGATTGCTAGATATAGGCACATAATGTTGCAAGAGTTCCTATGAATGAGGTTTATAAGTGATATTAAACTTACTTTGATAATTTTTAGTTGGATTGGGTTGAGTAAAAATATTCTAATTGATTTTAGGTGGTGTAATGGTTGGTTGAGGTATTTATTGTGGTTGGGTTAAATAAATACTATTACAAGTTTGGGGAACACTATCATAGTGTGTGGAAATTAGGGGAATAATAGATATAATGTGAGAGATATAATAAATTTTTTGTTATTGATATTAGTGCGTTGAAGGTTATAAGGTTCACTTTCCCCAAATCTATTAGATGAGATGAGTAAATATCCTAAATAACGTAAAATAGTTGAGAGATTTAATGTGTGTGTGATGGATTGGAATCAATAAAAGTAACTAGTATTTACATTTTATTCATATTAACCAAATTTTATTCATTATTAGTGAGGTATATAATACTTCAAACACTATTTATAGAAGGAGTAGGCTTCTCAATGTTACCTTGATGGTTGGGAAGATGATATTTATATATAGAAAGATGAGCATTAGATGAATTTTAAGATAGTTTTTTATCTTGAATTTCATGGGATTTAAAAGATATGTCATATGATTATCGATGCTTATGAGTTATTGATTCATTATAAAATTTTAGGCTAAGAAGAAAATCCATAGCTAGATTTTATAATTTTCTACAAGTCTCAAGAGAGAGGACCCAACTTGCATGAAACCAACAAAACTTGCTTGGATCATACCATTATTTCATTAGATAAATGGGGTCAAAATCTCATTATAGAGGTCTTGGAAGACAATTTTGAAGCTCAGCTAAGGATAATGTTTTATTAAAATTGGTGTTATTAGGTTGAGAATATGTAAGAGTGTTAGTGTTGGTTAGAGGGGGAACATATTTCATAGCATTGTTTGGAATGATTTATTGAATATTGTGAATAGTGTTATAGGTATCAATAATACCATAATTATTTACATGATGGTTTCTATTTTTAATGAGCATATGAGTGCCCATTTTAGGTTGAGATGGTTAAAATTGATGCATGAGGATTTCTTGTCACTTAGCTTGGTCAATGGCTTCTTCCAAAGTTATTAGAGAGGTTCCTAACCCAATATTTTAATTTGCGGTAGATAGAATTAGTGAATAGGATTAAAAGGTTATCATATTACATATTGTTCTCACATTCTCTAGACAAATTCTTCCATCATTTGATGAAGGCTTGTGTTTTTTTAGTTTCAAGTTGTTCAGAACTTATAAAATGAGATAAGTTATTCTTAAGAAGATCACTAGTTTAAAATTCTTAGACTATTGAGTTAACCAAGTCATCAAGTATAGAGATATAATGGGTTTTTAGTTGATTGTACTAATCTAAATAATCTCATGAGAGTGTTTTAACTAATAGTTTGGTAGTGGAAAAGGTATTATGTTTGATCCAATCTTTATAAAGGTTATGAAATGTCTTTAAATTTAATGTGGGATTGGTGGGCCCATTATATGTTATGGTAGGTGTGATACCTCATATGTCAATATTATCAATTTGAAGTACAAGAGGTTCATTTTTTAGATGCTTGATTATTTTAATAATGAGGGGTGATTGAGGGATAAGGTTACCATGGGAATCCCTAAGGGGTGCATGGGGGTATTCAAATTTTGAACTCCCCATGAAAATTTTTGAGGTTAGTTCCAAAGGTTAATTACATGGTTTTGCATTTGCATTATTGGTTTGAAAATTATGCATTTGATTGAGTTTTTTTAATAAGAGTTGATGAGTTTGGGTAATATTTTGACTAGTGTGTATAGCATGTGATATATTAGTATTAATATTAATGGATTAAGTTTCACTATGAGTATTAGCTTATGTTGCACTAGTGGCATGAGAAACATTGGTAGCAAAAAAATAACTAGTAACATGATTAGAATTGGTAGTAAAAGATGCACTAGTTTTATAGTTAAGGGAAAGGTGCTTTTTTTTTAAGAGTCCTACTAGAGGTTGAACCTACCATGTTAGTATAGATACTTGGCATGGAGGTTGAATAAGTCATAGAAGAAGATGTCATGGTGTGTGAAGGAGACATAATATATGGAAAAGGTTGAGATGCAAATAAAGTGTTTCCCACAAATACGTTAGAGAAGTTAGGGGAGGGTGAAAGAGGTAATTATACTTGAGTACCTATCATAAGATTATAAATGGTTGAAGGTTATTTTGCTCTATGTTGAGGAAATTTGTTTATGAAGAAGATCATTTAAGTTGTGTACTATAAATCACACTCATATTATAAGGAAAATAAAGGATTACAAATTGAGGATGAATGGGGATGAATCCCATAATTGGTAGTGCAAGTGGAAACATAGACATTAATTTCATCCAAGTTAGGTGACATGAGTTATGTCTTAGGAAACCTATTAGGATTGGTAAGACTCACCATGTTTGTCTAATTTAACTCTATATTATCCATAAATAGTAAATTCATGATGAATTAAAAAAAAAATTGATGGAAATAAGGATCAGTTAATAGGATACAGATTCAAACTAATCAATAATTTTCCATAGAATTGGAAATATAATAGGGAATAAAGGCACATAGTCTTACAAGTTGACTATGTACTGCAATATAGGAAATAAAAAAGATAAATAGAGGACATGATCGGATAGGTTGACTATGTACTATAAGATAAGAAATAGAATAGGATAAAAAAGATACATAGTCAGACAAGTTGATTTTGTATTCTATAAGAAGAAACTGAATAGGTTAAAAAGATACACACTTGTATAGGGTGATGATGTATTGAAGGTAAGAAATATTGACAATCTATAAGAGACTATGTCAAAAAATATGATAGTTTTATAAAAATAGGGTAAACATTTGCAAGATAATATGTGAGAAAATAAATTCAAGCACACAAGTAATTGGATCAATGTGATTGATCTATTTGGAACACATAGCACACACCTTACATTGGCTATGGATAATACATGTTTTGTAATAAAAAATATAATGATCAAAGGGAAAGAAACAAAATCTAATATAAATTATAACTAGTTGGTCATTCCTGAATGTTGTTAAGTTAAAATAAATTTTGAAAATAATGTGATATGGAGTTGGTTGTAAGAAGGAACTATAAATCTATATATGGATAGTATCAGGTAGTATAGGATGAAAGGGATCTGTATTGGTGATGGTACTAGTTTGGTATTAGGGCATACCCCTTCACTTCATAATCCTAAAAAAATAAGGGAATCAAGTGTTTTTATAATATATACCCTCAACCATATGTTTATACTTGGACAAAACACCAAGTTAGCTTCCTCCTTGGTGATGAAATCCAAATATGTAGACCTTGGGAAGAAAAATGTTTAATGTTTTTTAGTGTAAATTTATTTAGAAGTGTGTGCAAAAGAGAAAAATGGTGTGACTAAACTGGTAAATTGAAAAACCACCTAATTAATTTATGTTTTTTAAATTAGGTATACAATCAACTAAAATGAAAATTTAACTAATTACTAGTAAAATAGGTTAATTCATTTGACTATGAAGAGTATAGTGTCAGTTTAGGTGACATTGTATGTAAAAAATATATAAAAGAGTTGACAAGGTCATGACTATTCTATGGAAGCAAGATCCATAAGAAGACAATCAAATAGGTTGACTATGTCTTCTAGAGAAAATATAACCCATAGAACTATGTCAAGTTAACCAACCCAATGTAATGTAAGAGTACAATTTTATAGACTAAAAACTTGTGAGAATTAATATTGTAAATGAAATACTAAAACTATAGAGAAAGTAAGAATGAACCTTGTTTTTTTAAGATGCTTAGTTTTAAAATTTTATGATATATTGTTCAAGTGTTGATTTAAATAATTTATGAACAAATTTGACTACGTTGACAGAGTCTAAAAAACCTGTGTGCTAAAAAATAATCTATGAATAGAGTCGACTAGCTCAACTATGTTTGCAAACTAGTATGTTGAAAAAGAATAATTGTTAATAGAGTTAATGGGATCAATTATGTATGCAATATTATAACTGAATAATAAAACTATGTCAAGTTGATCAATCTAGTCACTTGTATTTGGAGAAGACCTACATAAATTGAATAAATTCATTTTAGAGTGACTGTGTGTTAAACATATACATAGACTATTAGAATGGTATCTACAGGTTCAATACAGTACTAAAAAAATTAAAATATTTAATATGATAATAAAATAAATGCATGAAATAAAACCTACAAGGGTTTGATTCATGTCAAGTTCACCAAAATGTAAACAAAGGAAAATGTAGCTGACCTATTAATCAATCCTAGCTCAGAGAAGATAAATCCTACTTACACTTATGTTTGTTGATACGTTATATATTTGGGTTCATGATCAAGATGGATCCACTAGACCTAACTAAGAAGTCTCTTATCATAATAACATCACTAGAGAAGGTTCCAAATCCTCTAGTCAAATAACACTACACAATAACCCTAGCTAGGTCCTATGTTTATATATTCACTAAGTATATGAAAATTAAAGTAAAATCTAATCTAGTGCTCACCAAAGCTTTTTTCACAAAGTGGAGATAATAAACATAGAAAAAAATATGCATAGAATATTTATACTCAAGTTAATGTATAGGAAATACTAATATATGGGAGAGAAGTACAAATTCTAATATATCTAATTTAACAAAGGAGGAACAAAGTTAATAACACTTACCTTTGAAGATGAACATGTTGATCCTCAATCTCTCCATTGGCTAAGGTGATTCACAATAGTTTTTTTATATTTAAGGATAACAAGGATAAGTCATATTTAGGCTACATAACTTCTCTATGCATCTAAAAGAGTTCTACACAAGACAAAATCCATATCTCCAAATAAATTATTGGTACCCTAAGTAATTCTCCTCAAGTAGAATGGTGGATAAGTAGATGTGTAATATAATATTCTTCTTATTCTCTTTTAAACTATGAAAATGGTTGTGTATATGTAACTAAATTTAACTCTAAACCTTTTTTAAATTTTATCCAATAGGGTTAGCCCAATTTGAATTTGTATCATTAATTGATAAAAATAAGGTAGGTCCCGGTCTAGGTTGGTCAAGGCTGACCTAGACCTATAACATGCAAATAGCAATTAGAATATGTGGTCAACCTAGGCTGACATTATTTTGTAAAGGTAAAAAAGTTTTTTAGGCTTACGTAGTGGATAAGTAATGTAGTTAATCACTTGGAGGAGTGTGTAAAGGGAGGAGGCAAAGCTTAAGGAAGTGTATAAGAGATAATTGTGTATATTGTAAGTGGTGGTATGGGGGAAAACAAAATTATGAAGCATAAATGGTCTACTCACCCCTTTTTTGGTGCATATTTTAAGGCATTCGCTCTGAGATATTTAGCCTCAATAGGTTCTTACAAGAGAGAAAGCATTAGTAATTGATAAAGTTTTAAAATATTATGTATATAATAACCACCCTGAAGTTGTGTGAACTCAAGTTGTATCTTGAGAAAATCTTAGAGAAAGGATTAATTTATCCTAGTTTGTCCCCTTGGGTATTAATAGTCATATTTGTGAATAAAAATGATGGATCCCTTTGGTCATGCATTGATTATCATGAATTAACTAAAATAATAATTAAGAATAATTATCCTTTGCCTAGAATTGATGACATTTTTAATCAAATGTGGGGAGCCAAAGTGCTCTCCAAGATTTATTTTTAATATGGATACCTTTACTTATGTATCATAAAGCTTGATATTTATAAGACTTTATTTTGAATGTGGTATGAGAATTATGAATTTATAGTTGTATCATTTGGGTTGACTAATGTTCTAATTATATCCATGAGTCTTATGAATGGAGTATTTCACTCCTTCTCATATCGATTCATGTTGGTGTTTTTGATAGAATTTTAATCTATTCATAGAATGAAGAGAAGCATGAGGATCATTTTCCAACAATTTTTAAGAGAGAACTGATTGCTTGAAAACTTGGAAAAGTGCACATTTGCAAAGCTTGAGGTGCAATATCTTAGGCACATCATTTTAGGAAAATGAATATATGTGGATCTTACCAAGATTCATGCCATAATGGAATGGATAACACCCTATAACATTAAAAAAATTTGTAGCTTAATGGGATTGGTAGGATATTATAGATTTTTTATTGAGAATTTATCTTAAATTATGAATTCCATGACTTCATTTAAGAAAAAAAGGGGAAGAAGTTTGTTTGGATAACAAGGTGTGAGGAATATTTTGAAATGTAAAAAGAATTACTCACTAGTGCACCAATTTTGGATGTGCCTAATCCTATGATAAAATTCCTTATTTTCATTGATGCATTAAAA
This sequence comes from Torreya grandis, assembly GCA_037957365.1. Lineage (NCBI taxonomy): Eukaryota > Viridiplantae > Streptophyta > Pinopsida > Cupressales > Taxaceae > Torreya > Torreya grandis. Next base: position 4,197 of record JARHVA010010401.1, on the reverse strand, counting down.
TAAGGATTATGAGTTATACTCATGCAAAAATGTAGAGTTATTACGTATGAGTCTCAGAAACTCAAAGATTATGAGATCATATACCACATGCATGATATGGATTTTGTAACCGTCTTTCATGCTTGATTAAGATGGAAACACTTCTTACTTAGTTGTTATTTTGTTTTAAAGATTGATCATTTGAGTTTTTAACATGTATTTAATCATTCTAAGCTCAATGTGCATCAAATGTGTTAGATGGAATTATTGTGTGAATATGACTATGAAATTATGTATATCAAAGGAAATGAAAACATAATTTTTGATGCCTTAAGAAAGAAGTGCCATGATTTGGTAAAAATGAGTTTGGGAACTAACTTGAGAATTCATATTTTAAAGTAGTGTCTTGAGGATAACCTCTATAAATAAGTAAGATAGCTATTGGATTCTAGTATGAATTTGAAAAGTAAATTTGAAGGCTATTATTTTGAGCTTGATGGATTGTTTTACCATAAAGATCATATTTATTTTCCCTTAGATGGTGGCTTACATGAGCTAATTATATATGAGTCTCACAAATATATCTACCAAATAGACCCTAGAGTTAATAAAATGCATGTTGATTTAAATTAATTATATCATTAATATGGTTTGAGGTGTGATATTATTGAATTTTTAGCTCATTGTCTAGAGTGATAAAGGGTAAAGGTTGGGCATCAACACCTATTAGGATTGTTATATCCTCATGAGATTTTGGAATGGAAATGGAACACTAATTACATGGATTTTATTGTAATCTTTCCTAACTCAACTTATCAACAAGATGTGATCAAGGTCACAGTGTATATTTTGATAATAATAGTTCACTTTTCTCCCATAAAGACCACTTAAAGTTCTAATTTAGAGGCAAAAGTCTTTCTTGATGACATTATTAGATTGTACAGGATTCCTTATAAGATTGTTTTGGATTGAGATTTAATATAAACTTCTTACTTATAGACTTATTTATATAAGACAATGGACACTTAGCTTAATTTTATTACTTCTTACCATCATGAGACTGATCGATAGATTGAGAGAGTTAATAAGGTCTTGGAAGACATACTACACATGTATGTTATGGACCAATAATCTCACTAGGAATATTATTTGTATATTATGGAGTTTTCTTACAATAATAGGTATCATAATTCAATTAATATGGCACATTTACATGTTTTTCATGGTCATTCCTATAAAACCCCACTGATTTGGGACTAACTTGAGTATAGAGTCCTGATTGGCCATACCATGTTAGAAGACATGGAGTGGTAAGTGATTAAGATACGACAACACTTAAGGACTATCATTAGTAAAATAAGTATGCTAATGTGAAAATAATTGATCAACATTTTAATGTTGGTGATAAATTTTTATTGAGGGTGAGACCCAACAATATCCCCATCTATTATGGAAAATGGTTGAAGTTGGTACCTCATTTTGTTGGACCATTTTAGGTCTTGGATATTATTGATCCAATAGCTTATAGATTGGCCTTGTCACCTATCTTATATCATGTTCATCATGTACTTAATGTCTCTATCTTATGTCAGTATGTTATTGACATTTCTCATGTATTGGATTAGATGACCTTATAGGTTGAGACTGATGGGTCTATGACCTTACATCCCATCAATATTTTAGCACACAAGGCATTGGCACTTTAAGATAGAGACCTAGATCAAGTCAAAGTCTAATGGGATAAATATGATGAATTAGTATTTACTTAGGAAGATGTTTCACCTTTGAGGGTCTGGTATCCTCACCTCTTTCAGTGACTTCCCTGTGCAAGTCTACATAAGGGGAGGGGGATGTAAGGACTTGTTTTTCATAGTGCTAATGTTTGGTGAGATGACTATGAAATTGTGATTTATAGGTACTAATTATTAAATTATTTGGTTAAGTCATGTCTAGTTGAGGTGGGTAAGGATTTAATGAAGGATCTCATGTGTTGGAAACCATGAGAAATATCTCTTATCAATCATGTTTTGATTTCTTACTTATGATAGAATGATGCTTACATTTCTTTATGCAATGTCTATTTATTAAATTAAATTATGTATACGAGATATATTGACTTAAACCATCTTAATTTATTTCTTATATGCTTATGAAATGGAAACCAATTATGTATTAAATCATATGAAATTATCTACATGTATTTCAATATTCCATGAATGATTATCTGTGTTAATTAATTGAAATTGCCTTGTTTGATTAATTTTTATAGATTTGGCTATTAGGTTAGAGGAATTTGATGTGTGTACTAAGTGTGCAGGAACAAGAATAAGGACAATGAAGGAAATAGAATATGCCAAGCATGTTTATATCTCTAATCAATTTTAAACCTTCCTAAACCCATGCTAAATTTTTGGTTGCCTAGTCCACCACCTAGCTAACATAGTTTCTAATTGGTGGATAGCCTTTAAGCTTGGTTGGTGGAACTTATTGTCACCTAACCAAAAAATATTGTATCCAACATATAAAATTTATAGTGGTTAATTAGTATATCTTCCTTTGATTACCTTAATTCTAGGATCAAGTGGGAAAATAGGTAAGGGCATTTTGGAAGAAACCATAGGACTATGAGATGATACAATGTACCTTAATGGAACATGGAAAAAAACATCCCTTAATGAGGCATGGGTTAGAAAATGGTTGGTGGTTGGCTAATTTGAAGACATATATATATATATATATATATATATATATATATATATAGAAGTTAATCTCCCTTAGTTCAATACATTTTGCCAATGGGAAAAAGAAGTAAGACCTAGTACAGGAGAAGGAGAAGTAGTGGATAAGAATAACTAGTTAGGATAGCCGAATATAGATAATTGAAGGTTAACACCTAGGCAATCTGGAAGTTGATAGGTGGGATTCCTTGTAACCTATGTGTTTTGCTATTCATTTATAATGAAATGACTATATTCTTTGTTTAATTCTATTTCTTCTATGATAATAAGACCACTTGGTTTTATTATATCAATTTTATCATTTACCCATGGTTGAACATTGGCCTCCATGTAGTGCCTACCCATTTGAGGGACTTGGAAAATTTATTCCTCTTTAGTTTTAATGAACTAATTATGGTTCCTTATTTTCTCTCTTTTTAAAAATATAATAAGACCACCTAGTTTATTGTGCCTATCTTATTGTCTTTTCATGGTTTTGCATTAGTTACCATGCAATTCTTTGGGCCTAGGAGAGGCTGTGTTTCTCCTCACTTGACTTAGATGTTTCAAATTTTTCTTGAAGTGTATTAAATGGTATTATGACACTAGGTGATGGTGGTATGTAAGTAACATCTTCATGGTGTAAAAATGTCAATCCCTCCCATTCTAGGCATAGTGGTAGAATGTTTGAGCCTCTTGTAAATGTCATGATGGAAGTTGTTAATACCTCTTATGATGAGACATGATGGTAGACTTATTAAAACCCCCATGTTTATCATAAGGAATTAATAAAGTGATGTATCTTATTGCTACTAAAATATTTTAGTGCACCTTGTTATGTTATAATCCCTTGCCTAATAATATTATATCCATGAATGTTTCACTTCACTTGAATGATAATTTGAATGCTTATTTGTTTTGTATTTGAGAATATAAGTCTCTTTGGGTAAGAACCAATAATAGGACTATAGTTGTTGCATGGTCATTCCTTTATGTTAAGATACCCTTTCATTGATATCCACCCTTGGCCTTACCAAGTGATATAAACATGCTCAGAGCTGGGAGTCTTGATTTTGGGGGTGTGTAACGTAGTAAATTGATGATAAAAGGTTGGGTGTTGAGCCTTCTTTCTAATGGCTAGTATATGATTGGGAGAAGATGTGGAATGCCATTGAAGATTATTTGGTTCTTTTTTACTTGACCAGATAGAAAGATGTTTCCCTCACTTATAATAAAATATGGATAAATATGATGTATTAATAATAATATAACAACTAGTCTACTTGTAATATTATTATTAAAAATAGAGTTTGGATAATATTCAAACTATAAATTAAGACATTTTTTTTTTCCATTATGGAAACCTCATTTTCAATATGAGACGTAATTGATTATGAATGCTTGATTTATAGGATCTTTGGAAGAGTATTATATGTATCAAAGTCTTTGTAATTTAAGGCAATTTAATATGAATAAATAGATTGAATTCCTTTCTTATATC